>JARQOD010010081.1:0-28728 GCA_033576555.1 Oophaga sylvatica | reverse complement strand
AATGACTCTATAGAATAGATCACTCTGTGTGTAATGACTCTATAGAATAGATCACTCTGTGTTAATGACTCTATAGAATAGATCACTCGTGTGTAATGACTCTATAGAATAGATCACTCTGTGTTAATGACTCTATAGAATAGATCACTCTGTGTGTAATGACTCTATAGAATAGATCACTCTGTGTGTAATGACTCTATAGAATAGATCACTCTGTGTGTAATGACTCTATAGAATAGATCACTCTGTGTGTAATGACTCTATAGAATAGATCACTCTGTGTGTAATACTCTATAGAATAGATCACTCTGTGTGTAATGACTCTATAGAATAGATCACTCTGTGTGTAATGACTCTATAGAATAGATCACTCTGTGTGTAATGACTCTATAGAATAGATCACTCTGTGTGTAATGACTCTATAGAATAGATCACTCTGTGTGTAATGACTCTATAGAATAGATCACTCGTGTGTAATGACTCTATAGAATAGATCACTCTGTGTGTAATGACTCTATAGAATAGATCACTCTGTGTGTAATGACTCTATAGAATAGATCACTCTGTGTGTAATGACTCTATAGAATAGATCACTCTGTGTGTAATGACTCTATAGAATAGATCACTCTGTGTGTAATGACTCTATAGAATAGATCACTCTGTTGTAATGACTCTATAGAATAGATCACTCTGTGTGTAATGACTCTATAGAATAGATCACTCTGTGTGTAATGACTCTATAGAATAGATCACTCTGTGTGTAATGACTCTATAGAATAGATCACTCTGTGTGTAATGACTCTATAGAATAGATCACTCTGTGTGTAATGACTCTATAGAATAGATCACTCTGTGTGTAATGCTCATATAGAATAGATCACTCTGTGTGTAATGACTCTATAGAATAGATCACTCTGTGTAAGCTATAAATGATCATCTTTTAATGATCTAGAATAGATCACTCTGTGTGTAATGACTCTATAGAATAGATCACTCTGTGTGTAATGACTCTATAGAATAGATCACTCTGTGTGTAATGTATAATCTTGTATGACTCTATAGAATAGATCACTCTGTGTAATGTTAAATAGTACTCTCTATAGAATAGATCACTCTGTGTGTAATGCTCTATAGAATAGATCACTCTGTGTGTAATGACTCTATAGAATAGATCACTCTGTGTGTAATGCTCTATAGAATAGATCACTCTGTGTGTAATGACTCTATAGAATAGATCACTCTGTGTGTAATGCTCTATAGAATAGATCACTCTGTGTGTAATGTCTCTATAGAATAGATCACTCTGTGTGTAATGTCTATAGAATAGATCACTCTGTGTGTAATGACTCTATAGAATAGATCACTCTGTGTGTAATGCTCTATAGAATAGATCACTCTGTGTGTAATGTCTCTATAGAATAGATCACTCTGTGTGTAATGACTCTATAGAATAGATCACTCTGTGTGTAATTACTCTATAGAATAGATCACTCTGTGTGTAATGTCTCTATAGAATAGATCACTCTGTGTGTAATGTACTCTATAGAATAGATCACTCTGTGTGTAATGACTCTATAGAATAGATCACTCTGTGTGTAATGACTCTATAGAATAGATCACTCTGTGTGTAATTACTCTATAGAATAGATCACTCTGTGTGTAATGACTCTATAGAATAGATCACTCTGTGTGTAATGACTCTATAGAATAGATCACTCTGTGTGTAATGACTCTATAGAATAGATCACTCTGTGTGTAATGACTCTATAGAATAGATCACTCTGTGTGTAATGACTCTATAGAATAGATCACTCTGTGTGTAATGTCTCTATAGAATAGATCACTCTGTGTGTAATGACTCTATAGAATAGATCACTCTGTGTGTAATGTCTCTATAGAATAGATCACTCTGTGTGTAATGTCTCTATAGAATAGATCACTCTGTGTGTAATGTCTCTATAGAATAGATCACTCTGTGTGTAATGACTCTATAGAATAGATCACTCTGTGTGTAATGACTCTATAGAATAGATCACTCTGTGTGTAATGACTCTATAGAATAGATCACTCTGTGTGTAATGCTCTATAGAATAGATCACTCTGTGTGTAATGACTCTATAGAATAGATCATCTGTGTGTAATGTCTCTATAGAATAGATCACTCTGTGTGTAATGTCTCTATAGAATAGATCACTCTGTGTGTAATGCTCTATAGAATAGATCACTGTGTGTAATGTCTCTATAGAATAGATCACTCTGTGTGTAATGACTCTATAGAATAGATCACTCTGTGTGTAATGTCTCTATAGAATAGATCACTCTGTGTGTAATGTCTCTATAGAATAGATCACTCTGTGTGTAATGTCTCTATAGAATAGATCACTCTGTGTGTAATGACTCTATAGAATAGATCACCTGTGTGTAATGACTCTATAGAATAGATCACTCTGTGTGTAATGACTCTATAGAATAGATCACTCTGTGTGTAATGACTCTATAGAATAGATCACTCTGTGTGTAATGACTCTATAGAATAGATCACTCTGTGTGTAATGACTCTATAGAATAGATCACTCTGTGTGTAATGCTCTATAGAATAGATCACTGTGTGTGAATGTCTCTATAGAATAGATCACTCTGTGTGTAATGCTCTATAGAATAGATCACTGTGTGTAATGTCTTATGAATAGATCACTCTGTGTGTAATGACTCTATAGAATAGATCACTCTGTGTGTAATGACTCTATAGAATAGATCACTCTGTGTGTAATGCTCTATAGAATAGATCACTCTGTGTGTAATGGCTCTATAGAATAGATCACGCTATGTGTAATTTTGTGAGATTTACCTCTACATTATAGACCTGCTCAACGCAACAACAACCAGCAGCTTTACCACCGCACTTCTCTGTGAACCCACGGAGCCGCCTCTCTGCCGCTGCTGTAATTCACTTTACACTTGTGCTGTACCCTATACAATGGAGCTGGTCTCAGTGAGGTACAGATACAGATGGACCAAAGTTCGGGTTCTGGTATGTATCCAAAACTTTATTTCAAAATTCGGTTTGGGTACCAGAAATGTATCCGAACTTGCACCAGAACCCAAACCCCATTGAAAACAATGGGGACCCGTACCTTTGATCTGGAAAAAAAATCTCAGTGCTTTGGACTTCTGGGAAAATCCGTGCTCGGCGTTTAGCGCCAGACGCTAACTGCACGGTACAGACCCCCAACTCTTAAGTTCAGGTTTGCTTAACTCTAATAAAGAATAGAAACTACAATTGACCACTAGAGGTCAGTGCTTTCACAATCCTGAATGTTCCTCAATGTATTAATAATAATAATTTTATTTCTATAGCGCCGACATATTCCGCAGCGCTGTACATTATAGAGGGGACTTGTACAGACAATAGACATTACAGCATAACAATAAACACAGATCAGAGTAGATACAAGAGGAATGAGGGTCCTGCTGCTCCCAGCTACAATCTATGAGAAGGGGAACACAGAAGGTGGATGGTACAATTGCTCTCATTGTTCGGACCGGCCATAGTGTAAGAATCGGGTGTTCCTGTAATTCTGCATGAACCGGTTATCAGCCAGAATGTGTAACAGTACAGACACAGAGGACTATTAAATGCATAAAGCGGGTGAGAACATAATACGAGGTACCTGATTGTGGTAGAAAATTTGGAATGGGCCACACAGGGATAGTTAGGTTAATGCGTTGAGGCGGTATGCCAGTCTGAACAAATGCGTTTTTAGGGCACGCTTAAAACTGTGGGGATTAATCATATTAACCTGGGTAGCGCAATCCAAAGAATTGGCGCAGCACGTGAGAAGTCTTGGAGACGGGAGTGGGAGGTTCTGATTATTGAGGATGCTGATTATTGAGGATGCTAACCTCAGGTCATTAGCAGAACAGAGGGCACGGGTAGGGTGGTAGACTGAGACGAGGGAGGAGATGTAGGGTGGTGCTGAGCCGTGGAGTGTTTTGTGGGTGAGGGTAATAAGTTTATACTGGATTCTGGAGTGGATGGGTAACCAGTGTAATGACTGGCACAAGGTAGAGGCATCGGTGTAACGATTGGTGAGGAATATGATCCTCGCTGCAGCATTCAGGACGATTGGAGAGGGGAGAATTTGGTAAGAGGGAGACCGATTAGTAGAGAGTTACAATAGTCCAGACGAGAATGAATAAGAGAAACAGTAAGAGTTTTTGCAGAGTCGAAAGTATGAAAAGGTCGAATTCTAGAAATGTTTTTGAGGTGCAGATAATAAGAGCGAGCCAGTGATCGGATGTGGGGGGTGAATGAAAGCTCGGAATCAAGTATGACCCCAAGACAGCGGGCATGTTACTGGGGAGTAATGGTGGAACCACACACGGAGATGGCGATGTCAGGCAAAGGTAGGTTAGTAGAGGGAGGAAACACGAGGAGTTCTGTTTTTGACAGGTTCATTTTTAGATGGAGGGAGGACATGATGTTAGAGACAGCGGTAAGACAATCACTGGTGTTTTCTAGAAAGGCAGGCGTGATATCAGGAGAAGAAGTGTATAATTGGGTGTCATCAGCATAGAGATGGTACTGGAAACCAAATCTACTGATTGTCCAATAGGGGCGGTATACAAAGAGAAGAGGAGGGGGCCTAGGACTGATCCGAAACCCCAACAGTAAGGGGAAGATGAGAGGAGGAGGAACCAGCAAAAGAGAAGGAACGGTCAGAGAGATCGGAGGAGAACAGGAGAGAACGGAGTCCTTGAGGCCGATGGAGCAGAGCATAGTGAGGAGGAGCTGATGGTCCACAGTGTCGAATGCTGCGGAGATCCAGGAGATCAGCATGGAGTAGTGACCATTAGATTTAGCAGTCAGTAGATCATTAGAGACTTTAGTGAGGGCAGTTTCAGTAGAGTGTAAAGAGCGGAAACCAGATTGCAGGCAGTCGAGAAGAGATTCATCTGAGAGATAGCGGATAAGACGGGTGTGGACCAGGCGTTCCAGGAGTTTAGAGATGAAGGGAAGATTAGAGACAGGTCTATAGTTAGCGCACAGTTTTGGTCGAGGGACGGTTTTTTAAGTAATGGATGTATGATGGTGTGTTTAAATGAGGAGGGAAAGATACCGGAAGAGAGAGAGAGGTTGAATATTTTTGTTAGGTGAGAGGTGACAGCAGGGGAAAGGGACTGGAGGAGATGTGAGGGAATGGGGTCACTGATGCAAGTGGTCGGGCGAGAAGATGCAAGGAGCCTGATCACTTCTTCTTGCAAGAATACAACTCCCATCATGTCCTGCAACACTCAGCCTGCTGATCAAGACTGAGCTACTACCACTCACACGCTGGCTTCAGAGCTGACAATCATGGACAAGACACCGAGGAGCTCAGAGATAGAGAGAAGCCGAGACCGTCAGGGGAGACAGTGGCCGTTTTCGATGTAATTCTCTGACACTCACTGCGCCCCTATAGCGGCTCATTGTACAGATCCCTGAGGGTCTTTCTACTTCAGCAGTCCTGGGTCCTGCTGCCCCCGGCTGTTATTAGACAGGGATGACCCTGCTGCTGTGTAATGGGAAAATAAAGGGAATTCGAGGGTTCAGGAAACAATCACAAACTTTTTCAAGAACAGAAGTTTTGTAAAGTGTCCGGTGTAAAAGCTGCGACTGTAACATGAAGCCCAGGATCTCACCATGTGGGCAGCCCGTCACCCCCAGCCGTCCTCTATGTGGGTAGCTCGACACCCCACAGCCGTCCTCTATGTGGGCAGCCCGTCACCTTCCAGCCGTCCTCTATGTGGGCAGCCCGTCACCTTCCAGCCGTCCTCTATGTGGGCAGCCCGTCACCTCCCAGCCGTCCTCTATGTGGGCAGCCCGTCACCTCCCAGCCGTCCTCTATGTGGGCAGCTCGTCACCTCCCAGCCGTCCTCTATGTGGGCAGCTCGACACCCCCAGCCGTCCTCTATGTGGGCAGCCCGCACCCCCCAGCCGTCCTCTATGTGGGCAGCCCGTCACCTCCCAGCCGTCCTCTATGTGGGCAGCCCGTCACCTCCCAGCCGTCCTCTATGTTGGGCAGCCCGCACCCCCCAGCCGTCCTCTATGTGGGCAGCCCGTCACCTCCCAGCCGTCCTCTATGCGGGCAGCCCGTCACCCCCAGCCGTCCTCTATGCGGGCAGCTCGACACCTCCCAGCCGTCCTCTATGTGGGCAGCCCGACACCCCCCAGCCGTCCTCTATGTGGGCAGCCCGACACCCCCAGCCGTCCTCTATGTGGGCAGCTCGACACCCCACAGCCGTCCTCTATGTGGGCAGCCCGTCACCTTCCAGCCGTCCTCTATGTGGGCAGCTCGACACCTCCCAGCCGTCCTCTATGTGGGCAGCCGTCACCCCCAGCCGTCCTCTATGTGGGCAGCTCGACACCCCCCAGCCGTCCTCTATGTGGGCAGCCCGTCACCTCCCAGCCGTCCTCTATGTGGGCAGCCCGTCACCCCCAGCCGTCCTCTATGTGGGCAGCTCGACACCCCCAGCCGTCCTCTATGTGGGCAGCCCGTCACCTCCCAGCCGTCCTCTATGTGGGCAGCCCGTCACCTCCCAGCCGTCCTCTATGTGGGCAGCTCGACACCTCCCAGCCGTCCTCTATGTGGGCAGCCGTCACCCCCCAGCCGTCCTCTATGTGGGCAGCCCGTCACCTCCCAGCCGTCCTCTATGTGGGCAGCTCGACACCCCCAGCCGTCCTCTATGTGGGCAGCCCGTCACCCCCAGCCGTCCTCTATGTGGGCAGCCCGTCATCCCCAGCCGTCCTCTATGTGGGCAGCCCGACACCTCCCAGCCGTCCTCTATGTGGGCAGCCCGACACCTCCCAGCTGTCCTCTATGTGGGCAGCCCGACACCTCCCAGCTGTCCTCTATGTGGGCAGCTCGTCACCTCCCAGCCGTCCTCTATGTGGGCAGCTCGACACCCCCCAGCCGTCCTCTATGTGGGCAGCTCGTCACCTCCCAGCCGTCCTCTATGTGGGCAGCTCGACACCCCCCAGCCGTCCTCTATGTGGGCAGCCCGTCATCTCCCAGCCGTCCTCTATGTGGGCAGCCCGCCACCCCCCAGCCGTCCTCTATGTGGGCAGCCCGCCACCCCCTAGCCGTCCTCTATGTGGGCAGCCCGTCACCCCCAACCTTCCTCTATGTGGGCAGCTCGACACCCCCCAGCCGTCCTCTATGTGGGCAGCCCGTCACCCCCCAGCCGTCCTCTATTGGGGCAGCTCGACACCCCCCAGCCGTCCTCTATGTGGGCAGCTCGTCACCTCCCAGCCGTCCTCTATGTGGGCAGCTCGACACCTCCCAGCCGTCCTCTATGTGGCAGCTCGCACCCCCCAGCCGTCCTCTATGTTGGCAGCCCGTCATCCCCAGCCGTCCTCTATGTTGGCAGCCCGTCACCCCCCAGCCGTCCTCTATGGTTGCAGCCCGCCACCCCCCCAGCCACCCTCTATGTTGGCAGCCCGTCACCCCCCAGCCGTCCTCTATGGTTGCAGCCTGCCACCCCCCAGTTACCCTTTATGTGGGCAGCCCGTCGCCTCCCAGCCATCCTCTAGGTGGGCAGCCCGCCACCCCCAGTCACCCTTTATGTGGGCAGCCCGTCGCCTCCCAGCCGTCCTCTATGTGGGCAGCCCGTCACCCCCCAGCCGTCCTCTATGTGGGCAGCCCGACACCCCCCAGCCGTCCTCTATGTGGGCAGCCCGTCGCCTCCCAGCCATCCTCTAGGTGGGCAGCCCGACACCCCCCAGCCGTCCTCTATGTGGGCAGCCCTTCACCCCCCAGCCGTCCTCTATGTGGGCAGCTCGACACCCCCCAGCCGTCCTCTATGTGGGCAGCTCGTCACCTCCCAGCCGTCCTCTATGTGGGCAGCTCGACACCCCCCAGCCGTCCTCTATGTTGGCAGCCCGTCATCCCCAGCCGTCCTCTATGTTGGCAGCCCGTCACCCCCAGCCGTCCTCTATGGTTGCAGCCTGCCACCCCCCAGTTACCCTTTATGTGGGCAGCCCGTCGCCTCCCAGCCGTCCTCTAGGTGGGCAGACTGCCACCCCCCAGTTACCCTTTATGTGGGCAGCCCGTCGCCTCCCAGCCGTCCTCTATGTGGGCAGCCCGTCACCCCCCAGCCGTCCTCTATGTGGGCAGCCCGACACCCCCTAGCCGTCCTCTATGTGGGCAGCCTGTCGCCTCCCAGCCGTCCTCTAGGTGGGCAGCCCGACACCCCCCAGCCGTCCTCTATGTGGGCAGCCCGCCACCCTCCCAGCCACCCTCTATGTGGGCAGCCCGTCACCTCCCAGCCGTCCTCTTATGTGGGCAGCCCGACACCCCCAGCTGTCCTCTTATGTGGGCAGCCCGACACCCCCCAGCCGTCCTCTATGTGGGCAGCCCGACACCCCCCAGCCGTCCTCTATGTGGGCAGCCTCGAGCACTGACTTACCCGCTGTTCAGCGAGACGTGCAGGTTGTAGCAGGAAATGAGCGGCGAGTCTGAAAACTCAAACAAGAAATCGTCTTCCTTCGGCTCCTCACCCTCCGGCTCCTCTGTACAAGCGTCAGACGCGTCTAGGAGGACATCATGGCCAATCTCATCCTTTGGATCTAGAAAATAACAAGTGTGGTGAGGACTCCAGTGCCGTGGCAGCCTTCAGTCTCAGACCACGGCAGCAGGGTGCCGGATATGCTGGGACATGCAGTTCCACTGCCGGAGGCTGAGGACACATGAACCTTCATGGCCTCTTCATTTGATATCAATATGGAGAGGTTCAGCCTCTGGTAGTATAGGGGCGCTCCAGCGATCAGGACCGGCGCTAGCCCCTGCAGTACTTACACGTAGTCCCATTTGTTGACGTCACACATGAAGAGACCACATTACACCAGGGGGCAAGTTTACCTTTCAAATGGTGTATCATTTGTGTGTGTGGGGCGAAGTAATCACTGAAAAAGTAGTGCATGTATACAAATGTGTTTGCATATGTGCCTCACCTGCAGTGAAGTGTGCAATCCTCCAATGTGCCTGAAATCGGCTGGGCAAGCAGTTCGGCAAGCTGCAAAGCCCCCAGGGCAAATGTGTGGATTTGTTTGTGATGTCTGTAAGCAGCTTTGGGGTAGTGTGGTGCCACCTGCAGGTCATTTTTCCTTACTGCAGGGTTATGAAAATTAATGTTTAAACTGCATTTTGTGATCAAATCGTGGATGTGTGTTTTGTTTGGCTATTTTCTTGCTGAAGGGGGCAAGTTTACCTTTCAAATGGTGTATCATCTGTGTGTGTGGGTGCAGTATGAACGGAGATACAAAGTAATCACCGAAAAACAGTGTTTAGAAATAATAGAATAGATTATATATTGTCATCTTTTACATTGGAAAATAGGCCGATGCAAAAGTTTGGGCACCCTGCATGATTAGTACCTAGTAGCACCCCCTTTTTGTAGCCAGACAAGACTCTTTCAGTTCTCGTTTGAGGGATTTTCCTCCGTTCTTCCTTGGAGAATTACTCCAGTTCTGCGAGATCTCTGGGTCGTCTTCCACCCTCTGCTATTTTGAGGTCTCGCCACACGTGGTCAATGACGTTCAGATCAGGGGACTGTGAGGGCCATTATAAAACCTTCAGTTTGCGCCTTTTGAGGTCGTCTATTGTGGATTGTGACCTGTGTTTAGGATCATTCTCCATCTGCAGAAGCCATCCTCTTCCTCTTTCTTTTTCACCTTCAGCTTTTTTACAGATGGTGTTATGTTTGCATCAATAATTTGTTGAAATTTCATTGAATCCATTCTTCCTTCTACCCATGAAATGTTCAACACGCCATTGGCTGCTACACAACCCCAAAGCATGATTGATCCACCCCCATTCTTAATGGCTGGCGGGATGTTCTTTTCCTGAAATCATGTGCCCTTTCTCTCCACACATAGCTGTGATCATTGTGTCCACAGATTTCTATTTTACCTCATTGGTTCACAGCACTTGTTTCTAAAATGCATCAGACTTGTTTAGATGCTTGTTTGCATACTCCTGAAGCTGAATTCTATAGTGAGGACGCAGGAGAGGTTTACTTCTGATGACTCTTCCATGAAGGCCATATTTGTGCAGATGTCTTTGAACAGCAGAACAATGTACCACATCTCCAGAGTCTGCTAAATCTTTATGAAAGTCTTTTGCAGTCAAGCGGTTGGTTCCGATTTGCTTCTCTAGCAATCCTACGAGCAGATATCACTCAGAGTATGTTCACATGTTTAGTATTAAGTAGCAATTTGGACGCCGCACACGTCCGTTGCCGACTATTGAACGCAGGTGATTCCACGCAGAATTTATTGCGTCCTATACACTGTATGGGTGAGATTTATCTTGCGGAGACTGAGCGTCTCCACAAGATAAATAGACATGCTGCGGTCTGGAAAGACGCGCCACATGTTAGTCTCCGCAGGGAAGCAACGGGTGTTGGAGCACGCAAAGTGGACATGGGATTTCTTGACATCCCATCCGCTATGCTGTAACATCTACCCCACAGCGTTTACTGACCGTGAAAACATACCCTAAAATGTTCTAGGTCTTCCAGACCTTATGTTGACCTCCATTGCTCCTGGTTACTGCCATTTCTTAATTACACTTCAAACTGAGGAAAGGGCAATTTGAAGATTATTTGCTCTCTTGTTATACACTTCTCCTGCTTTGTGGCCTCCACCATTTTTAGAGTGCCAGGCAGCTGCTTAGAAGAACCCATGGCTGCTGTTTTTTTGGCACAAGGTTAGAGGAGGCCCGGTTTTATAAAGCTGGGAAATTTTAATCACATGACCTTTCCTAACAATGATAGTGCACAACATACAGCGGGTTCGGAAAGTATTCAGACCCCTTTAAATTTTTCACTCTTGGTTTTATTGCAGCCATTTGATAAATGCAAAAAAGTTCATTTTTCCTAATTAATGTGCACTCTGCACCCCATCTTGACTGATAAAAACCAGAAATGTAGAAATTTTTGCAAATTTATTAAAAAAGAAAAACTGAAATATCATGGTCATAAGTATTCACACCCTTTGCTCAGACACTCATATTTACGTCACATGCTGTCCATTTCCTTGTGATCCTCCTTGAGATGGTTCTACTCCTTCATTGGAGTCTAGCTGTGTGTAATTACACTGATAGGACTTGATTTGTAAAGGCGCACACCTGTCTATATAAGACCTCACAGCTCACAGTGCATGTCACATCAAATGAGGATCATGAGGTCAAAGGAACTGGCCAAGGAGCTCAGAGACAGAATTGTGGCAAGGCACAGATCTGGCCAAGGTTACAAAAGATTTCGGCAGTACTCAAGGTTCCTAAGAGCACAGTGGCCTCCATAATCTTTAACTGGAAGAAGTTTGGGACCACCAGAAGTCTTCTTAGACCAGGCCGTCCAGACAATCTGAGCAATTGTGGGAGAAGAGCCTTGGTGAGAGAGGTAAAGAAGAACCCCAAGATCACTGTGGCTGAGCTCCACAGATGCAGAAGGGAGATGGGAGAAAGTTCCAGAAAGTCAACTATCACTGCAGCCCTCCACCAGCCAGGCCATTATGGCAGAGTGGCCCGACGGAAGCCTCTCCTCAGTGCCAGACATATGAAAGCCGCATAGATTTACTAAACACATGAAGGACTCCCAGACTATGAGAAATAAGATTCTTTGGTCTGATGAGATGAAGATAGAACTTTTGGTGATAATTCTAAGCGGTATGTGTGGAGAAAACCAGGCACTGCTCATCACCTGCCCAATACAATCCCAACAGTGAAACATGGTGGTGGCAGCATCATGCTATGGGGGTGCTTTTCAGCTGCAGGGACAGGACGACTGGTTGTAATTGAAGTAAACATGAATGCGGCCAAGTTCAGAGATATCCTGGATGAAAACCTCTTCCAGAGTGCTCTGGACCTCAGACTAGGCCGAAGGTTCACCCTCCAACAAGACAATGACCCTAAGCAGACAGCTAAAATAACAAAGGAGCGGCTTCAGAACAACTCTGTGACCATTCCTGACTGACCCAGCCAGAGCCCTGACCTAAACCCAACTGAGCATCTCTGGAGAGACCTGAAAATGGCTGTCCACCAACGTCACCATCCAACCTGACGGAACTGGAGAGGATCTGCCAGGAAGAATGGCAGAGGATCCCCAAATCCAGGTGTGAAAAACTTGTTACATCATTCCCAAGAAGACTCCTGGCTGTACTAGCTCAAAAGATGCTTCTACTCAATACTGAGCAAAGGGGCTGAAGACTTATGACCATGTGAGATTTTCGTTTTTCTTTTTTAATAAATTTGCAAAAATGTCTACATTTCTGTTTTTTCTCAATAAATATGGGGTGCAGAGTGTACATTAATGAGAAAAAATGAACTCTGAATGTATCTGATGATCGGGACCCTCACTGCTCCTGTATCTGATGATCGGGACCCTCACTGCTCCGTATCTGGTGATCGGACCCTCACTCCTCCTGTATCTGGTGATCGGGACCCTCACTACTCCTGTATCTGGTGATCGGGTCCCTCAATGCTCCTGTATCTGGTGATCAGGACCCTCACTCCTCCTGTATCTGGTGATCGGGACCCTTACTAGTCCTGTATTTGGTGATCAGGACCCTCAATGCTCCTGTATCTGGTGATCGGGACCCTCAATGCTCCTGTATCTGGTGATCGGGGCCCTCACTGCTCCTGTATCTGGTGATCGGGGTCCTCACTGCTCCTGTATCTGGTGATCGGGGCCTTCACTGCTCCTTGATCTGGTGATCAGGACCCTCACTGCTCCTGTATCTAGTGATCGGGACCCTCACTGCTCCTGTATCTGGTAATCGGGACCCTGACTGCTCCTGTATCTGGTGATCGGGACCAGGGCCGGCGTCAGCACCCAGCATACCCGGACAAGTGCCGGGGCCCTGAGCAGGCGGGGGGGGGGGGGGGGGCCCACTCGCCGGCGGGCATCCCGGCGCCCGTCAGCGGAGGAGAGTGGTGCCAGCGCCGCCACTGGGCCCCCCACGCTTGCTCAGTGCCCCGGCTGCCGGCCCGGCAGAATACTCACCTCCCCCCGTGCCTCCGCAATCCGCAGCTCCTGGCTCCCTCTGCAGCGCTTCCTCTCACAGCAGCGCCGCTGAATGACGTCATCATTCAGCGGCCGGCTGTGGCAGAGAGAGCGCGGACGCCAGATAGGTAAGATGTGAGGTGCGTGTGTGTGTATCAGTGTGTGTGTGTATGTAGTGCAGTGCTTTGTGTGTGTGTGTGTGTGTGTGTATGTGAGAAAGTACTGCGGTGCTGTGTGTGGTGCTGTATGTGTGATGGTGGTGGGGGGAGGCAATGATGATGATGATGGGAAGGCGATGATGATGGGGAGGCAATGATGATGATGATGGGGAGTCTATGTACAGAACCCTTTCCTGAGCCATAACAGTGCAGAACGCAGCACAGTGCAGAGAGCTCCATATTTTGTATGGAGCATTATATGGGGACCAGTATCCTGTATGGAGCATTATTTGGGGTCCAATATTCTTTATGAAGCATTATATTTGGCCCATAATATTGTATGGAGGACTGTACTGTCCAGTCTGTACTGTGCGCTGTGAGGATTTGGCGGTTTCTGAGCTATTGTAGAATTTACAATAGATATCACTCATGTAATGAAGAAGTGAAGTGTTTGGCATTGTACTATATATATACACCGTATATACTCGTGTATAAGCCGAGATTTTCAGCCCATTTTTTAGGGCTGAAAGTCCCCCTCTCGGCTTATACGCGGGTCATATACGGGGGTCGGCGGGGGAGCGGGGGTGTCGGATCATACTCACCCCTCCGCCGGCGCGGTCTCTGCAGCACCCCTGCTTCTCCCACGATCTCCGGCTCCTTCCTGCAGCGGTCACATTGTACCGCTCATTAAAGTCATGAATATGCACATACACCACGTGACCGCTGTAGGACGGTAGCGCTGTGGAGAGCGCCGGGAGAAGAGGAGAGGCTGCAGAGACGCACCGGCGGAGGGGCGAGTATAGCGATATTTACCTGTCCTCTCTCCACCGCTGCGCTGCTCCCTCGTCCGACTCCTCTGACTGTGAATGTTCAGGCAGAGGGCGCGATGACGTCGTTAGTGCGCGCCGCGCCCCCTGCCTGATCATTCACTGCCGAGGACCCGGAAGACGGAGCGGGGCGCAGCGGTGGACCGTTCCGGTGACAGGTAAATATCTCAGGTGCCGGGGTCCTGAGCGAGCGGTGACACCGGCACCTGTCCCCCAGAGACGAGAGGGGAGTATGTCATTTTTTGCAGCAGCAGCAGCAGCGCGGCAGCATAAGGGACCTATACTATGGGGCATAATCTGTGGAGCATATGATGGCATAATCTGTGGAGCATATGGGGCATAATCTGTGCAGCATATGGGGGCATAATCTATGCAGCATATGGGGCATAATCTGTGCAGCATATGGGGCATAATCTGTGCAGCATATGGGGGCATAATCTGTGCAGCATATGGGGCACAATCTGTGCAGCATATGGGGGCATAATCTGTGCAGCATATGGGGCATAATCTGTGGAGCATACGGGGCATAATCTGTGGAGCATACGGGGCATAATCTGTGGAGCATATGGGGGCATAATCTGTGGAGCATATTGGGCTTAATATGTGGAGCATACGGGGGCATAATCTGTGGAGCATACGGGGCTAAATCTGTGGAGCATATGGGGGAATAATCTGGAGCAAATGGGGGCATAATCTGTGGAGCATATGGGGCATAATCTGTGGAGCATATGGGGCATAATCTGTGGAGCATATGGGGCATAATCTGTGGGCATATGGGGGCATAATTGTGGAGCATGGGCATATCTGTGGAACATATGGGCATAATCTGTGCAGCATATGGGGCATAATCTGTGGAGCATATGGGGCATAATCTGTGGAGCATATGGGGCATAATCTGTGGAGCATATGGGGCATATTGTGAGCATATGGGGCATAATCTGTGGAGCATATGGGGCATAATCTGTGGAGCATATGGGGCATATCTGTGGCATATGGGGCATAATTATAGCATATGGGGCATAATCTGTGGAACATTGGAGGGCATAATCTGTGGAGCATATGGGGCATAATCTGTGGAGCATATGGGGCATAATCTGTGAGCATATGGGGCATAATTGTGACATATGGGCATAATCTGTGGAACATATGGGGCATAATCTGTGGACCTATGGGGATAATCTGTGGAGCTATGGGGCATAATCTGTGGACATGGGGGCATAATCTGTGGGAAGCAAATGTGGGCATAATTTGTGGAACATATGGGCATAATCTGTGGCATATGGGGCATAATCTGTGAGCATATGGGGCATAATTTGGAGCATATGGGGGCATAATCTGTGGAGCATATGGGGCATAATTGTGGAGGTGAGTTAGGGGCATAATCTGGAGCATTGGGGCTAATCTTGAGCATATGGGCATAATCTGTGGAACTATGGGGCATAATCTGGAGCATATGGGGCATAATCTGGGACATATGGGGCATAATCTGTGACATATGGGGGCAATCTGTGGAGATGCATAATCTGGGAATGGGCATAATCTGTGAGATTGGGCATAATCTGTGGAATGGGATATTGTGGACATATGGGCAAATCTGTGGAGCATATGGGGCATAATCTGTGGAATATGGGCATAATCTGTGGAACATATGGGGCTTAATTGTGGACTATGGGCAATCTGTGAGCATATGGGCATAATCTTGGAGCATATGGGGCATAATCTGTGGAGCATATGGGCATAATTGTGAATATGGGCATATCTGTGGAACATATGCATATCTGTGAGCATATGGGGCATATCTGTGGACATATGGGGCATAATTGTGAGCATATGGGCATAATCTGTGGACTATGGGGCATAATCTGTGGAGCATATGGGGCATAATCTGTGGAGCATATGGGGCATAATCTGGACATATGGGGCATAATCTGTGGAACTATGGGGCATAATCTGTGGAACATATGGGCATAATCTGTGGACATGATACGGCTGGGCATAATCTGTGAGCATGGGGCATAATCTGGGAATATGGGGCATAATCTGTGGAGCATATGGGGCATAATCTGTGGCATATGGGGCTAATTTCTCATTGGGCATAATCTGTGACATATGGGGCATAATGTGAGCATATGGGCATAATTTGGACATAGGGCATAATCTGTGGACATATGGGCTAATCTGTGGAGCATATGGGGCATAATCTGTGAGAATGGGCATATCTGGACATATGGGGCATAATTGTGGACATGGGCATAATCTTGGAGCATATGGGGCATAATCGTGCAGGGATACTTGAGCAGGGCAATCTGTGACAATGGGCATAATCTGTGGAGCATATGGGGCATAATCTGGCTTGGGGCATAACTTGGAGCATATGGGGCATAATCTTGGACATATGGGCATAATCTTGGAATAGGCATATCTGTGAGCAATGGCTACTGTGACTATGGGGCATAATCTGTGGACATATGGCATATCTGGACTTGGGATATTGACATATGGGCAATTGTGCAGGATAACGAGAGGCAAATTGTGGCTAGGCATATTTGAGATATGGAATTGATAGGGCATTGTGGCATAGGGCTAATCTGGGACATAGGGCTAATCGGAGATGGATATCGTGGAATTGGCATAATCTTGAGCATATGGTTGGCATATGGGATAATCTTGGAGAATGGGATAATCTGGAGCATATGGCATAATCTTGACATATGGGGCATAATCTGTGGACATAGGGGATAATCTGCGGGGCTAATTTGACATAGGCATAATCTTGGAGATATGGGCAAATGTGGATATGGGCATAATCTGGGAAGGCTATGGGGCATAATCTGTGACATATGGCATAATTTGGACTATGGATAATCTGTGAGCTTGGCATAATCTGTGCATAGGGGCATAATTGTGGAGGCAATGGGGCATAATTGTGATAGCATATCGTGCAATGGGGCATAATCTGTGAGCATATGGGGCATATTTGAGCATATGGCATACTGACATTGGGCATAATCTGTGGACATATGGCATAATCGTACATATGGGCAATCTGTGAGCATATGGGGATAATCTGGTTGGATAGTATTGGCATAATCTGGAGCATATGGCATAATCGTGACATTGGCTATCGTGGAATATGGCATAATCTGGCATATGGCATAATCTGAGCATGGGGCATAATCTGTGGGCATAGGCTAATCTGGGAGATATGGCAATCTTGAGCATATGGCATATTGTGCATAGGGATAATCTGTGACATATGGATAATCTGATGGGCATTCTGGAATGGTATTCAGGCTATTGACTGGGAATGGATGGGCTAATTGGAGTTGGCATAAGTGATGGGATATTGCATTGGTATTGGAACATATGGGCATTTGCATAGGTATCTGGGCAATTGGCAATATGGCATGGCTAATTGTGATGAAATCTGGGGCATATGGCATATTGTGGACATATGGGATAATTGGAATGGGCTATCGGAATTTGGAAAATATTGTGGGCTATTGGAGCATATGGGCTATCTGGACATATGGGGCATATTGGGAATGGGGCATATGGAGCATATGGGATAATCTGGGACATAGGGATAATCTGTGGAGCATATGGGGCATAATCTGTGGATTGGGCATAATCTGGGACATTGGGGCATAATTGTGAACTATGGGGCATAATCTGTGGATATGGGCATAATCTGGATATGGGGCATAATCTGTGGATTTGGGGCATAATCTGTGGACTATGGGCATAATTGGACAATGGGGCTAATCTGTGAATAGGTAAATGGGAGGGCATGGGATATTGGATATGGGGCATTCTTGCATATGGGGCAAATCTGGGCATATGGGATACTGTGATATGGGCATAATCTGTGGAGCATAGGGGTAATTGTGGGCATTGGGCATAATCTGGGCTATGGGCAAATCTGGGCATATGGGTATATTGTGAGCTATGGATAATCTGTGGAGATATGGGGATAATTGTGAATTGGGGATACTGGATATGGGGCATAATTGGCATATGGGGCATATTGTGGGAATGTGGCGGGCATATCTGTGAGCTATGGGGCATAATCTTGGATATGGGGATAATCTTGAGCTATGGGGCATAATCTGTGGACATATGGGATAATCTATGGGCATATTGTGAATATGGGGCTAATCTGTGGAGCATATGGGCATATCTGTGGGCTAGGGGCATATCTGTGAGCAAGGGGATATCTGGAGCATATGGGGCATATCTGTGGAGATAGGGGCATAATTGGGAATGGGGCATAATTGTGGACTTGGGCATAATCTTGTGAGCATGGGGGAATCTGTGGAGCATTGGGGAATCTGTGGAGCATATGGGGGCATAATCTGTGGAGCATATGGGGCATAATCTGTGCAGCATATGGGGCATAATCTGTGGAGCATATGGGGCATAATCTGTGGAGCATATGGGGCATAATCTGTGGAGCATATGGGGGCATAATCTGTGCAGCATATGGGGGCATAATCTGTGCAGCATATTGGGCATAATCTGTGGAGCATACGGGGCATAATCTGTGGAGCATACGGGGGCATAATCTGTGGAGCATACGGAGGCATAATCTGTGCAGCATATGGGGGCATAATCTGTGGAGCATATGGGGCATAATCTGTGGAGCATATGGGGGCATAATCTGTGGAGTATATGGGGGCATAATCTGTGGAACATATGGGGCATAATCTATGCAGCATATGGGGGCATAATCTGTGGAACATATGGGGCATAATCTGTGCAGCATATGGGGGAATAATCTGTGGAACATATGGGGCATAATCTGTGCAGCATATGGGGGCCTAATCTGTGGAGCATATTGGGCATAATCTGTGCAGCATATGGGGCATAATCTGTGGAGCATCATATGGGGGCATAATCTGGAGCATATGGGGGCCTAATCTATGGAGCATATTGGGCATAATCTGTGCAGCATATGGGGCATAATCTGTGGAGAATCATATGGGGGCATAATCTGTGGAGCATCATATGGGGGCATAAATCTGCGGAGCATATGGGGGCCTAATCTGTGGAGCATATTGGGCATAATCTGTGCAGCATATGGGGCATAATCTGTGGAGCATATGGGGGCATAATCATTTTTCACCCTAGGCTTATACGCGAGTCAATAAGAATTCCCATTTTTTTGTGGCAAAATTAGGGGGGTCGGCTTATACACGGGTCGGCTTATACATGAGTATATACGGTATAGTTCTCTGCCGTATCTGTGCATCATGAATCGTGGTCTGTGTTAAGGGGCCCACTGAGACTCTTTCGACCGGGGCCCATAAAAACCTGGAGCCGGCCCTGATCAGGACCCTCACTCCTGTATCTGGTGATCAGGACTCTCACTCCTCCTGTATCTGGTGATCGGGACCCTCAATGTCCCTGTATCTGGTGATCGGGGCCCTCATTCCTCCCTGTATCTGGTGATCAGGACCTCACTGCTCCTGTATCTGGTGATCGGGACCCTCACTGCTCCTGTATCTGGTGATCGGGACCCTCACTGCTCCTGTATCTGGTGATCGGGACCCTCACTACTCCCTGTATCTGGTGATCGGGACCTCACTCACCTGTATCTGTGATCGGTCCTCACTCCCCTGTATTGGTGATGGGTCCTCACTCCTCTGTACTGGTGATCGGGCCTCACTCCTCCTGTATTTGGTGATCAGGGTCCTCACTCTCCCTGTATCTGGTGATCGGGTCCCTCACTCCTGTATCTGGTGATGGCCTCACTCCTGTATCTGGTGATCGGGCCCTCACTCCTCCTGTATCTGGTGATCGGGACCCTCACTCCTGTATCTGGTGATCGGGACCCTCACTCCTGTATCTGTTCGGACCTCACTCTGTATCTGGTTGACCCTCACTCTCCTGTATCTGGTGATCGGGACCCTCACTCCTGTATCTGGTGATCGGGACCCCCACTCCTGTATCTGGTGATCGGACCCTCACTCCTGTATCTGGTGATCGGGACCCTCACTCCTCCTGTATCTGGTGATCGGGACCCTCACTGCTCCTGTATCTGGTGATCAGGACCCGCACTGCTCCTGTATCTGGTGATCAGGACCCTCACTCCTCCTGTATCTGGTGATCAGGACTCTCACTCCTCCTGTATCTGGTGATTGGGACCCTCAATGTCCCTGTATCTGGTGATCGGGGCCCTCATTCCTCCTGTATCTGGTGATCAGGACCCTCACTGCTCCTGTACCTGGTGATCAGGACCCCTCACTCTCCTATATCTGGTGATCGGGACCCTCAATGTCCCTGTATCTGGTGATCAGGCCCTCATTCCTCTGTATCTGGTGATCAGGACTCTCACTCCTCCTGTATCTGGTGATCGGACCCTCAATGTCCTGTATCTGGTGATCGGGGCCTCATTCCTCCTGTATCTGGTGATCAGGACCCTCAATGTCCCTGTATCTGGTGATCGGGGCCCTCATTCCTCATGTATCTGGTGATCAGGGACTCTCACTCTTCCTGTATCTGGTGATCGGGGACCTCACATCCTGTCTCTGGTGATCGGGGCCCTCACTCCTCCAGTATCTGGTGATCGGGCCTCACTCCTCCTGTATCTGGTGATCGGGCCCTCATCCTCCTGTATCTGGTGATCGGGCCCTCAATGTCCCTGTATCTGGTGATCGGGCCCTCATGCTCCAGTATCTGGTGATCAGGACTCTCTCCTCCTGTATCTGGTGATCGGGACCCTCAATGTCCTGTATCTGGTGATCGTGGCCCTCATTCTCCTGTATCTGGTGATCAGGACCCTCACTGCTCCTGTATCTGGTGATCGGGGCCCTCACTCCTGTATCTGGTGATCGGGACCCTCAATCCTCCTGTATCTGGTGATCGGAGCCCTCACTGCTCCTGTATCTGGTGATCGGGTCCCTCAATGCTCCTGTATCTGGTGATCGGAGCCCTCACTGCTCCTGTATCTGGTGATCGAGACCCTCACTCCTCCTGTATCTGGTGATCGGAGCCCTCACTGCTCCTGTATCTGGTGATCGGGACCCTCAATCCTCCTTTATCTGGTGATTTATGTGATTGCCGATATTTTGTACAAGTCCCCTCTAATGTACAGCGCTGTGGACTATGTTGGCGCTATAGAAATAAAACTATTATTATATTCTTAGCCATAACCCTTGGTGAAAGTTGTCTGGACACTCCGCTCTCCAGGGTGCCGGACATTTTCCTTTTTGTCATCTGTAACTTCAGGCCTTTTAGATCATTTCATCTTCAACTTGCGTAACTGTTCACAATAGCCGTAATTTTGACCAGGGGTGCACAAACTTCTACATGCCACTGTATATATGACAGGTCTGTCATGGTCCTGGGTTTCCACCCATATAAGAGGGGGGACCCCTGGGCTCCCAGGAAATTATCATCCTGGAGGGCCTGGAAACAACGTCTAGAAATGAGGGCAGGGAGAGCCTGACAACAGGGGAGCATCCTGCGTGTCTGGGTGGGCGAAGGACAAGCTGCTACCAGAGAACAATAGAGGTGACCCGTGAGACAGCAGGAGACACTGCGTACAATGACGACACTCACCTAATACCGAGCTGCTGAAGAAGTCCCAGGAGGCCCGCGGGTCCCCATCACAACGGCCTCGCAGGTCAGAGAGGTAATCTGCAAGGCGAGAAACAGCAGGGATGGAATATGTTCAGTCCCGACCCAATACTCGTCACAGCAGAGGGCTCGCTACAATAGCATCCAGCCTAGATAAGCCTCTGAGCCTTTGCTACAATGTATCAGTCTGGAGTCACTAGGCCGGATACAATGGAGTTCAGCCTCCGGACATAAACAAGAAGGTTTTTATTTACTGACAGCAAGCAGAGATCTGGAAAATTGGCAAAAACTGTAAATTCATAAATTTTCATTACCCAAATCGGGCATGTTGGGCATTGTAGTACGCCTGCCCAGACGGGAGTATTGCAAGGACACATAAGTGCAGCCTTACCACTCAGAAACATCCTCATGGTCTCGCTGCTGGCCAGCTTCATGGGTGTCTGGCCGGAGTATGTGGCCAGGGTGGGGTCAGCCCCGTAGGAGAGTAGGAGCCATACAGTTTCCAGGTTGTCATTGACCACGGCATCATGGATGGGCCTGGCACAAAGAAGAAGACATTAGGTGAGAGCAATGCAGAGATCGGGTCGGTGGAAGATGTTCCCCATCAATCCTCTTTATTTATAGGTATCCAATCAGGCCGGACCTCTCCGCGTCTGCTCTGGTGACTCCCCAACCCTCCAGAGAACATCGGCCATGTCAGGTGCTGCATGCAGTCTCTATGGAAAGCGGGGTGGACCCTGGAAGAGACTTCATGCTTTAATGTAATTTCACAGGAAGAAAATGGGGCTCAACACCTCTCACCTGGTCCCGTCCTGTGCACTACAGTTAACATTTGCTCCATTCTCCAGCAGGATCCGTAGGATGGACGTCCAGCCGCGGGCACAAGTTTCGTGCAGGGCAGTGTACCCCGCATTATCCCTGTGGTTGATGTCACCCTGATCTCGTCGTAGACAGTACAGTACGACATCCTAAGGGGAAGAATCAGACAGGACAGCGCGATCAGCGAGAAGAGAGGAAAGAGCAGTGAGGAAGAGACGACGGCGGGGACGGGGATGAAGAGACAACGGAGGGGACGAAGAGAAGGCGGCTGGGATGGGGACGAAGAGAAGGCGGCCGGGACGGGGACAAAGAAGGCGGGGGGGTCGAAGAGACGACGGCGGGGACGAAAAGAAGTTGGCGGGGACAAAGACGACGGCGGGTACGAAGAGACGACGGCGGGGACGAAGAGACGACGGCGAGGACGGGGAAAAAGAAGGCGGGGACGGGGACAATGAGATGACGGCGGGCACGAAGAGACGACTGCGACGACGGCGGGGACGAAGAAACAATGGCGGGGATGAAGAAACGACGGCGAGGATGGGGACGAAGAGAAGACAGCGGGGACAGGGACGAAGAGACGACAGCGGGGACGAAAGCAAGGCAGTGGGGACGGGGACGAAAGCAAGGCAGTGGGGACGGGGACGAAGAGAAGGCGGCGGGGATGAAGAGACGACAGTGGCAGGGATGAAGAGACGGAGGGATCAAAGAGACTTTATGCATCAAATGGTCAAGTTCTCCAAAAAATATGACATAGTGGTCATGGGAGATTTCAACTATCCAGACATTTGTTGTGAATCTCTCTCAGGCAAAACTAACAGGTCAAGGAAATTCTTATCCTCTCTTGCTGAAAACTTTATCTTCCAAAAGGTAGGGGAGAAAACAAGGGGATCTGCTACCTTGGATCTAATCCTTATAAATAGGGAGGAAATGGTTGAGGAGGTAAGAGTGGCTGGGACCCTAGGAGGTAGTGACCATGCTATTTTAGAATTTTGGATAACTAGAGGAGGAAGACCTGTGAAGACTCAGACATCAAGGTTAGATTTCAGAAAGGCAGATTTTAAGGGACTCAGAAAGAGAATCGGAGGGATCCAATGGCTGGATATCCTTAAGGACAAAAATGTCCAGGAAGGATGGAAAATCTTGAAAACACGGATTTTGGTAAGAACTTACCGGTAAAATCCTTTTCAGCGAAGGAAGGGAGGGAGACACAGGAATTCATTACTGATGGGTAGGCGGAGCCCCAGATCAGGATGTCACCTCAGATCAAAAGCGTGCTGACTGGCTGGCCCCTCCAGCTCGGGCTCCTCCTACTCAGCTCCAGTCGTACCAAAGCTTTAGGGAAGAACCAAGATCACCAGCGGAGCAACATAACCCCTTCTGAAGAAACTTCAGAGCAAAAACACAAGGATACAGGTTATGCATGCAAAGTAAGCCAAAAACCACAGAGTTCCAGGTACTATTCACTGAACCTGACTACTGCGATGAGCTGGCGATGCTGGAACAGAGCCTTAGCGCGCTGACCTCAGTCCAGATATCGCAATCAGACAAGGGTCGCGCTGCATCTGAAAACATCAACACACTTCTGCCTTGGGAGGGTGCTGTGTCTCCCTCCCTTCCTTCGCTGAAAAGGATTTTACCGGTAAGTTCTTACCAAAATCCGTGTTTCAGCTGCAGAATGGAAGGGAGGGAGACACAGGAATTCATTACTGATGGGACGTCCCAAAGCAGTTCAAAAATAAGGGTGGGAAAAAACCAACAAGAGCAGAAACCCAACAACCTTAACAACAAAGCGCAACCAGCGCTAAACACAAGTTCATCCAGAACTTTAAACTACAGCTGCCTGCAGGACCCTACGTCCGAGGGCTGCATCAGCGGAAGCACTGACGTCCACTTTATAAAACTTCGTAAACGTGTGGACAGAGCGCCAAGTTGCCGCCCGGCAGAGCTGCACTGCCGAAGCACCTTGGTGAAAAGCCCACGATGAAGCCACAGCCCTCGTGGAATGGGCTTGAATCTTAATCGGGCAAGATTCACCCTGAAGACGGTAAGCTTCCAATATAGCTGACCGGATCCAACGAGCTATAGAATCCTTGGAAGCTCGTTGACCACGCCGACGACCGACTGGAACCACAAATAGGGAGTCCGTCTTACGAAAACCTTGAGTAATAGATAGATAAAACTTCAAGGCCTGCACTAAATCCAATGTGTGTAAAGCTCGCTCTTTCACATTCTTCGGATCCGGGCAGAATGAAGGCAACACAATATCCTGGTTGACATGAAATTGTGACACCACTTTAGGCAAAAAATCACCCCGAGTGCGAAGCACTACACGATCCGGAAAAAACTCCAGAAAAGGAGGCGAACAAGAAAGAGCTGCCAACTCAGAAACTCTCCTCAAGGAAGTGACTGCAACAAGGAAAGCCACCTTCCAAGAAAGTAAAGAAAGGCTAGCAGAAACCATAGGCTCAAAAGGTTTATGCTGAAGAGCCTCCAAAACAAGGTTGAGCCGCCAAGGAGACACGGGTGCCTTCCGCGGCGGAAACTTACGAGATATACCTCGGAAAAAGGAGAGCACGTCTCTATTCGAAGCAATGGTTCTCCGGAACAATAAGGACAGAGCAGAAATCTGACCTTTCAGGGTGCTGACTGCCAAACCCTTGTCTAGCCCATGCTGCAGAAAAGCCAACAGGTTGGGAATGGAAAATTTTCTCGGGTTCCGAGAGGACCCCAAACACCACGAAAAAGGTTTCCCAAATTTTGTGGTAAATCCTAGTAGTAGCCGGACTTCTTGCAGCACGAAGGGTAGCAATGACCTCGGCTGAGAAACCTCTACGGGTCAAGATTTCGGTCTCAAGAGCCACGCCGTCAAACGCAGGGACATCAAGTCCGGATGACAAACGGGCCCCTGAGTCAACAAGTCCGGTTGAAGAGGGAGTGGAAAAGGAGGTGCCGCCAACAGCGACATTATTGTCGAGAACCACACCCTTCTTGGCCAGTCTGGAGCTATCAAAATAGCTGGAATTCTCTCTAGTCTGATCCGACGCAGTACTAGAGGAAGTAAGGATATCGGCGGGAATACATAGATCAGCTCGAACTGATCCCACTGAGCCACTAGAGCATCCACCGCCACAGCCTTCGGGTCCTTGTACCTGGACATGAACGTCGGTAACTTGGCATTGGACCTGGATGCCATCAAATCCACTTGGGGGGTTCCCCAGCGAGAGCACAGTAGTGCAAAAACTTCCGGGTGGAGGCTCCATTCCCCGGGATCCATCCTTCTGCGACTGAGAAAGTCCGCTGTAATATTCTGAACCCCTGGAATGTGAATCGCCGAAATGGCTGGTACACTGGCCTCTGCCCAAATCAGAATTCGGGACACCTCTACCATGAGTCTGGAACTCCTTGTCCCACCTTGGTGATTGATATACGCGACAGCCGTCGCATTGTCTGTCTGCACTCGGACTGGCAGACCGCTCAAAGGGACCGTCCAATGTTGGAGGCAAAGGAAAATCGCCCTCAATTCCAGGATGTTGATCGGAAGAACAGACTCTTCCGATGACCATACCCCTGAATCCAGAGATTGTTCCAAACACCCCCCCAGCCCGTCAGGCTGGCATCGGTGGTTATGACTGACCACTTCGGAGGGAGGAAAAACTTCCCCAGGGAGAATGCCCCTGGACGTAACCACCATTCTAGAGAATCCCGCACCGTGCGAGAAATGGTGACACTGCAATCCAGCGATTGCGACCTGTTCCATCGACTCAAGATGAACCTTTGGAGAGTCCTGGAATGAAACTGGGCAAAAGGAATTGCCTCCATGGACGCCACCATCAGTCCCAGAAGACGCATACACTTCCGTAGGGACATTGCCGTTGAGGATTTCATAATCTGTACATGTCGAAGAAGACATGACTGTTTGTCTGGTGGTAGGGAAACTACCGACCGAAACGTGTCGAGATGCATTCCCAAAAAGAGGATTGTCCTCGATGGTTCCAGGGACGACTTCTCCCAATTGACCAGCCAACCGAAGTCCTTCAGAAACTGAAGAGACAAATCCCGAGCCGTCAACGCCTCCTCCTCCGAGGAAGCCACGATCAAAAGATCGTCCAGATAAGGGTGTAAGGTTCTATGTATATATTCCTGAAACTCAGTTTGTTCGTCAGCCATTTTACTTTCTGTCTTGCTGCAGCTATCTTGCCCTCAGTCAAAATGGAGTTTCCAGCTTGCATGTTCCCGCCCTGATTCTCTCCTTTGCTTCTTAAGCAGCCACAGCTGAGCAATCAGTGCTTCAGACTCTAGCCTGCAGTGAACCTGTGACTTGACTCCTGTAAGCCTTGGACCTTGTACTCCAGCTATTCCTACTGAGGAACTCTGAAGCACTTGTGGACTCTGAACCCTGCTCTTTGAAAGACCCACGTTTGCATGGACTTACGGTAACAGAGAAGAAGATCCTGAATCTGTATTGGAGAGTGATTGCTGAGCTTGGATTACTCTGGCCTGCTGTGTCTCCTGTTTCTGTGTCTGCAAACTGTGTGACTATTTCTGCCAACTTGTATGAAGTAATACAGGACTTTTCTATATCAAACCTGTGACTCCTGTGTTTTCATCGCACCCAAGCACAAGACGCTATATGAACTGTACTACATACATTACAAGATTCTGAAGCCAAAACGTTAGTGTCTGCTGGGTCTGGAAGGCTGTGTCTGCTGTACTGTGGATATCAGACGTCCGGTTGTACTTTCTGTGATGACAGTGGTTGTGACTTCTCACAACCATTCCAGGTGAGCAATTCCCTTAAGTTTTTTCTTTTTGCAGTGTTACCACAGGTAAACACTATTGTTTTTTTTTTTTTTTTTCCTTTCTTTTCTCTTTTTTGTCTGCTGTAACTCTGGATATCAGATGTCTGGTTGAAACTTTCTGTGATGATAGTGGTTGTGACTTCTCACAACCATTCCAGGTGAGCAGTTCCCTTAATTTTTTTTTTCTCTCTGCAGTGTTGCCACAGGTGAACACTATTGTTTTTTTTCTCTCCTCTTCTTCCAGTAATCCTGTCTTAAAAGATCTGGAAAATGGAGGCCCGCATAAAGGAACTTTGCGGAGTGACTGATAATATCCTTGCAGATTTGCAGAATATAAAGACCCGTTTTACAAATCTACAGGACCTCAATAATCACAATTTGCAAGTGGTTGGACAGACTACCCAGGATTTGCGAGCCAGGATTGAGGTTCTAGAGGGGCGAGTCCAGGCTCCTGCCGTAGCCCCGAGTGCTGGGATTCCCAAGTTGCCCCCTTTTCGTTTTGGCGGTGAACGTGAGAAATTCAGGGGATTTATTAATCAATGCAATCTTTTTTTTTCTGCACATGCTTCACAATTTCCCACTGAACGATCTAAGGTGCTTACTATAATTATGTTGCTTACCAACAAGGCTTTAATGTGGGCAAACCCTCTGATTGAGACTGAGGATGATTGTTTGAATCACCTTGATGATTTTATTTCAGCCATGGGGCAGGTGTTTGATGACCCCAATCGAGGTGCAACAGCTGAAGCAGCCATGTTAGCTTTGCGCCAAGGTAAGCACTCGGTAGCTGAATATGCCTTGGATTTCAGGAGATGGGCCCTTGATACTACCTGGGACAGTTCCGCCAAAAAATCTATTTTTCGAAAGGGGTTATCTCCACTGATTAAGGATGAACTTGCTCGTGCCGACCCTCCCACTGCGTTAGGTGACTTTATTAACTACTGCATCCGTATTGATACTCGTCTGACTGAACGCAGGCAAGAGAGATGGTTCGAAAGCAATC
This sequence comes from Oophaga sylvatica, assembly GCA_033576555.1. Lineage (NCBI taxonomy): Eukaryota > Metazoa > Chordata > Amphibia > Anura > Dendrobatidae > Oophaga > Oophaga sylvatica. The sequence continues at coordinate 497 of JARQOD010010081.1, read as the reverse complement.
GTACTAACCTTTTCCTACCTTCCTCTCCAGCTAAGGAACCTTTGAGTAGGATTACACGGGAACCTGAACCTGAACCCATGCAGGTAGACTCTTTACAACGACGGGTTAGTGATGCACGCAAGGAACATCGTTTTAAGGAGAATCTATGTTTCTATTGTGGTAAGTCAGGGCACTTCATTATAAACTGCCCCAGCCGTTCTCATAAGACTACTGCAGCACTCATTCATTGTGAGTGTTGCGAGAGGGGATCTGTCAGGTCCGAGCCTCAGGCTCCAGAGAGATCTGCAGCAACAGATCTTGATTTCTCGGACTTAAACTCCGTTACCTCTGAGGACGTTGACTGTGTAAACGCTGCCATTTTTCAAGTTTCCTCAGCGGTGTCCCAGTTGAGTTGTAAGAAAAACAATTCTCATTGCTTTCTTTCCATCAAACTCTGGGTTGACTCAGCTTGGGTGTCTAGCTCTGCTATGATCGACTCAGGGGCAAGTGGAAATTTT
>JARQOD010010080.1:0-28728 GCA_033576555.1 Oophaga sylvatica | reverse complement strand
GGATTGGCGCCGCTCCAAGTTTAGTTTTAGGGCACGCCAGCTGGCTTCCATCCTGGCGACCTCCTCCCGGTGCCGGGCCAGGTCTCTCAGGGTATCCTCCGCTTCTTGCAGCGTAGGAGGGTTTCCAGGCCGGGTGCCCAACGGTGGTTCCGTGGCGATCGGGTCGCTTCCGGGGGGGGAGAGCTCTGACTGCTCCATCCCTTCACACTTCTGCTCGTGTCCATTAGCCATCTCTGCCAAGTCACATGTGTCATTAGCATCTGGAGAGGGCCCCTCTTTTGTAGTGAGGCGGACCTTCGTGTTAGTTTCCGCACACTGAGGAGGATGAGGAGGCGGAACTCAAGAGCTGTGGGGCACGATCTTACATTGCAGTACCATTTAGAGTGGTCGGCCACTGAGTGAGTGTACACCCACGAAGAGCACGCCCTTCTTCTTCACCAGTGCCTCGTCGTGACGCAGATATGGCGGAAAAATGGCAAATACATTCTCTGATGATTTTAGCAATTCTCAAGCACAAAACCAGTTCAATTCAGGCACACAGGACTCGCTTATAGCGAGCTATAGAATCCTGTTCGTGACGCCCAAGTTGAGTCGCACAGAGCAAGAGGTTTTGGGGGTACTCGGCACCGAGCCCGTCGACTTCTATGGGGTATGTCACGGCTTTACCCGGCAATTGAATCAGAGTCTATTTTACTATGTAGAAGTGTATAAACTATAAATATATGTATATATATATGTCACAATGACATGTATATATATATATATATATATATATGTATTCTATGTGTGTATATTTTGTGTTTACAACGAAAGAAAGGTTTTTTTTGGTTGCGATTTTTTGTTCCCATAGACTTACATTGGACTTCAGGTATCGGAATCGATATTGACGATATTTAGTGATATCGGCGATACCATTTCGATACGATATTTTTAGATATCGAGCAGTATCGCTCAACACTATTGGTATTATACTTCTCACCCATATGGTATTACATCTTCTTGGGTACATTTTGTTGGTATAAAAGCGTTAAAAAGCTTGTTGAAGATTTTATCGGTATCATATTGCTCATCCATAGACTTTTACGTGGTCTGGAGTACATTTTGCTGGTATATAACCCCCAAAAAACATCCTAAAACCTGATGCCAGAAAAATGAAAGAGAAACCTGACGTGTCATGCACACTTTGAGTATTTTTGACTTGCAGATTTGGTGCATGAAACAATCTGCTGCATGTCTCTGTGCATTTTTTCACTGCATTTTTCACCATTGACTTCACTCAAATCACTCAAAAAAACACCCAAAACGCAGAAAAAATGCACCAAAAATGCATGTTTTTGCAGCTTTTTTCATGCTAAAAGATGCAGAAACGGTGCAGAAATTTTACTCAACGTGGGCACATAACCTTATCAGTATTATATTGCTCTTTCATAGATCTGGAGTACATTTCCTTGGTGTAGTGTGTACAGAATGTATTCAGACCCCTTTACATTTTTCACTCTTTGTTTCATTGCAGCCATTTGGAAAATTCAAAAAAGTTCATTTTTTTCTCATTAATGTACACTCTGCTTCACATCTTGACTAAAAAAAACAGAAATGTAGAAATTTTTGCAAATTTATTAAAAAAGAAAAACTGAAATATCACATGGTCATAGGTATTTAAACCCTTTGCTCAGACACTCATATTTACGTCACATGCTGTCCATTTCCTTGTGATCCTCTTTGAGATGGTTTTACTCCTTCATTGGAGTCCATCTGTGTTTAATTAAACTGATAGGACTTGATTTGTAAAGGCACACACCTGTCTATATAAGACCTCCCTGACCATGAGAAATAAGATTCTTTGGTCTGATGGGTACAAAGAACTTTTTGGTGATAATTCTAAGAGGTATGTTTGCAAAAATCCAGGCAATGCTTATCACCTGCCCAATACAATCCCAACAGAGAAACATGGTGGTGGCATCATCATGCTATGGGGGTGTTTTTCAGCTGTAGGGACAGGACGACTGGTTGCAATTGAAGGAAACATAAATGCGTCCTGTCATGGCTCTGGACTGGATGGTCCAGCCCCGTCCTGGTCAGGTTAGCGTTAAGGCGTGTCTGCCTCTCTCTGGTTCTGGGGCTGCTATTTAATGTCGGTGGTGTTAGGGTCTGCGGAACGCACCAAATATATGAGGTAAAAAGGTGCGTTCGCAGCCCGGGGATCCACTGTGCAGGCGGAGCCTGCTGCTAGTAAAATGGCGCAAGAAGCGAACTCTGTTTTCCCGCATAGTCACCAAAATAAATGCCGTAACGCGCTGTGGCAATATGTGCGAACTCTGTTATTCCACAGAGCCGCTAGAAGGAGTGCCGCAGCGCTATATGGCGATGTGTGCGAACTCACTTAACACACTGAGTCGCAAAATAAACACGCTAGGGCGCTGTCTAGCGTTGAAAGCGAACCCTGTTACGTCACAGAGCCGCTGAGACAAACTTCTGTGTCCTGTCAGGCACCCAGGTACACAGTTGACTGCTAAGCGAACATAGAACGTGATCATGCGCTAATGTCCTCGCGGGAGACACCCGCAATCTATGGCGTCTGAACGCCAGGCCCTGAATACGGCAATCAAACTCCTTACCGGTTATGCCGGTAATCTAGGGCATCTAGGACACCGACCCTGACCAGCTAGCATACCAAACTCCTCACCGATTAAGTCGGTATTCTAGGGGCTTATTTCAGCCGGGCTCTAACCACACACACGCATGACAACACTGGCGCAAAGCATATGACGATTGATACTAGCACATGGCGGCCCAGCCATGCTACCCTTTTATAGTAACAGCTACAGGACCTGCCAGAAACAAGGACCAATGAAACTTGTTCCAGAACACCAGTAGTCACAGGACCTTCCTGGCGGACCAATAGGAGCTGCTGCAGTACCTGAACATGAGAGATCTCACTCTGGGCATGCTCAGAAGGGGAAAACAAGGACTTTGTCCTAAAGACGTCTGCTCGCCGCTAACCAATACTGGCCACAATAGCAGAGCCTGGAGGAGCAGCAGTAATCCTCTGCACACTGATAGACTGGGCGAGACGCTGGGACCGACGTCTAAGCTGAGCAGGCTCCACTGCGGACGGAGAGAATGGGGGACCACAGCGGGACTGGTTCGAGACTCCCCTTGTGCAGCAGCGGGAACTCGAACCCTAACATTACACCCCCTTCTAGGGCCCCCCCTTCTTTGGGCCTCGCTGCGCTCAAAGGCAGCGATGAGCTGCGAAGCGTGAACATGCTCGGCAGGCTCCCAGGACCTATCCTCAGGCCCATAACCCCTCCAATCCACCAAATAAAATGTTTTGCCTCGTACCACCTTGCACCCAACAATGGCGTTCACCTCATGATCATCGGTAGATGAACCCGACGTCCCGGCAGATGACTCAGAAAATCGGGAAATGGCCACGGGTTTCAGGAGGGACACGTGAAAGGTGTCAGTGATACCAAGGACGAGGCGGAAGGGCTAGGCGGTAAACCACCGGATTCACCTGCTCAAGAACTTTAAAGGGACCCAAAAAGCGAGGTGCCAACTTGGTGGACTCTACACGTAGCCTGATGTTTTTGGCAGAGAGCCACACTAGGTCACCCGGCGCAAATGTAGGAGCGGGGCGCCGATGTGCATCGGCCGAACACCTCATCCTCTCTTTGGAGGCCTGAATGGCAACCTGGGTGCGGTCCCAAATGTCCCATGCCTCCACAGCCCAGTCTGCCACCCTGGAATCGGTGGAAGAACGGGCATGAGCACTGGTACTCGCGGATGCTGACCGTAGTTCAGGAGGAATGGGGTCTGTCCGGTGGAGTCAGCCACAGCATTATTTAGAGCGAACTCAGCCCACGGTAGCAAGGATGCCCAGTCATCCTGCCTGGCAGAGACAAAATGTCACAAGTATGTGACCAAGGTCTGGTTGGCCCTCTCTACCAACCCTTTCGTCTTGGGATGGTATGCAGAGGAGAGATTCAACTCAATACTGAGTAAACGACACAGCTCTCTCCAGAACCGAGACCCAAACTGGGGACCTCGATCACTGACAATCTTGTCTGGCATACCATGTAGGCGGAAAATATGCCTAATGAATAATGCTGCCAAGGCCCGTGCAGACGGTAACCGTGGTAACGGCACCAAGTGCACCATTTTGGAGAAGTGGTCGGTTATCACCCAGATGATGGTGTAGCCCCGAGACTTTGGTAAGCCCACCACAAAATCCATCCCGACCATCTCCCAGGGCCTGTCTGCCACCGGTAAAGGAAAGAGTAACCCAGCTGGCCGTTGTCGAGGGGACTTATTCTTGGCGCAGGAGACGCACGCCTGAACGTATTCCCTGACGTCACGGACCATATGTGGCCACCAGTATGTCCTCGCCAGCAACTCAGATGTCCTCTTTGCCCCAAAATGTCCACCCACCCTGGACGAGTGTGCCCAAGAGAGTACCTCCGGTCGCAAATTGATGGGCACAAAAGTCTTGCCCGGAGGCACAGACTCAAGCGAAACCGGGGCCACAGTTCTTAGTCTCTCTGTGGGGACAATCAGCCGAGGCTCCTCCTCCACCTCCTCAGAGGACACCACGGAGCGAGACAGAGCATCAGTATGAATGTTCTTCTCCCCTGAGAGAAAATGGAGGGTGAAATGGAACCGGGAGAAGAACAGGGACCATCTGGCCTGATGGGAATTTAGCCGCTGGGCGGTCTGTAAATAGACCAAATTTTTGTGGTCAGTGAACACTTGAAAGGGAAAGTGAGCCCCCTCCAGGAGATGTCTCCACTCGGAAAAAGCCAACTTCATGGCTAGCAACTCCCTATCACCAATGGAATAATTCCTCTCCGCTGGTGTGAAGGTCTTGGAGAAGAAGAAGCAAGGATGTTTACGACCTTGAGCATCCTTTTGAAAAAGGACTGCTCCAGCACCAACGGACAAGGCATCTACCTCCAATATAAAAGGCTTATCAACCTCGGGACGATGTAGGATAGGAACGCTAGCAAAATGGGACTTGATTGAAGTAAAGGCCTTGGAGACCTCCTCTGACCACAATTTGGGATTGGCTCCTTTCTTGGTGAGGGCTACCAAGGGAGCAACCAAAGTAGAGAAGTGGGGAATGAATTGGCGATAGTAATTAATGAACCCCATAAAGCGCTGCACCGCTTTAAGAGAGTGGGGTTCTTGCCAATCCATTACAGCCTGTAGTTTGGCAGGATCCATAGCCAATCCCTGAGTGGAGATGATATAGCCCAGGAATGGCAAAGACTCCTGCTCAAACACACACTTCTCCAACTTCGCATATAAGGAATTTGCCTGCAAGAGGTCGATGACCCTGCAAACATCTCTCCGGTGGGTGTCCATATCTGGAGAAAAGATGAGAATGTCATCCAGATAGACTACCACAGAGGTGGCAAGCATGTCCCGGAAGATGTCATTTACGAAATCTTGGAAGACAGCTGGAGCATTACAGAGCCCGAAGGGCATCACAAGATATTCGTAATGTCCATCTCTGGTATTGAACGCCGTCTTCCATTCGTCCCCCTCACGGATGTGGATCAGGTTATAGGCACCACGAAGATCCAGCTTAGTAAATACCCTTGCTCCCCAGAGCCTATCAAAGAGCTCAGATATTAGGGGCAAAGGATATTTGTTCTTAACGGTAATGGCGTTAAGACCCCTATAGTCTATACACGGTCGTAATTCTCCATTCTTCTTCTGCACGAAGAAAAATCCTGCCCCTGCTGGTGACACTGACTTCCTAATAAACCCTCTTGCCAGATTTTCCTGGATGTATTGTGACATGGCCTACGTCTCAGGAAGAGAGAGAGGATACACTCTTCCCTGAGGGGGCTCCGTTCCAGGCAAGAGGTCTATAGGACAGTCATAAGGGCGATGAGGCGGAAGAGTCTCCGCTGCCTTTTTGGAGAATACGTCCGCGTATGACCGATAAACCTTGGGAAGAGAATCAAGATTTATGGGTATCTCCGTTGTGAAAACCTGAATGTCCTCTCTGAGACATGTCTCTGCAATGATCACCCCAACCCAGTATTCTCCCAGAGGACCACTCAATATGGGGAGAGTGGTTGCGAAGCCAGGGTAATCCCAACAAAACCTCATCTATTCCCTCAGGAAGAACAAAAAGGGATATATTCTCCTGATGTGAAGGAGACATAGACAGAGGTAGAGAAACAGTCTGGTGGGTGATTTGTGAGGGCAGGATTGCTCCATTCAACACTCTCACCGATATTGGCTCGGCGAGCGTCACCAGCAGTATGGAATGGCGAGAGGCAAAGGAGGAGGACATAAAATTCACCTCTGCCCCAGAGTCCACACAAAGCTTGGCGGGAAGAGTGGATGAACCTAGGGAGATTAACCCTTTAAGGAGCACTTTCGGAGCAAAATCCCTCGCGTCTAATGACCCTGCACCCATGGTCACGAAACATGACCGTTTACTCATTCGCTGTGGACATCGGTTGGCAAAATGTCCTGGCTGCTGACACACTCTACAGACCTGCTGCTAGTAAAATGGCGCAAGAAGCGAACTCTGTTATCCCACAGAGTCGCCAAAATAAACGCCGTAACGCGCTGTGGCAATATGTGCGAACTGTTATTTCACAGAGCCACTAGAAGGAGTGCCGCAGCGCTATATGGCGATGTGTGCGAACTCACTTAACACCACTGAGTCACAAAATAAACACGCTAGGGCGCTGTCTAGCGTTGAAAGCGAACCCTGTTACGTCACAGAGCCGCTGAGACAAACTTCTGTGTCCTGTCAGGCACCCAGGTACACAGTTGACTGCTAAGCGAACAAAGAACGTGATCATGCGCTAATGTCCTCGCGGGAGACACCCGCAATTTATGGCGTCTGAACGCCAGGCCCTGAATACGGCAATCAAACTCCTCACCGGTTATGCCGGTAATCTAGGGCATCTAGGACACCGACCCTGACCAGCTAGCATACCAAACTCCTCACCGATTAAGTCGGTATTCTAGGGGCTTATTTCAGCCGGGCCCTAACCACACACACGCATGACCACACTGGCGCAAAGCATATGACGATTGATACTAGCGCATGGCGGCCCAGCCATGCTACCCTTTTATAGTAACAGCTACAGGACCTGCCAGAAACAAGGACCAATGAAACTTGTTCCAGAACACCAGTAGTCACAGGACCTTCCTGGCGGACCAATAGGAGCTGCTGCAGAACCTGAGCATGTGACCCCTGATCTCCAATGAGAGATCTCACTCTGGGCATGCTCAGAAGGGGAAAACAAGGACTTTGTCCTAAAGACGTCTGCTTGCCGCTAACCAGTACTGGCCACAATAGCAGAGCCTGGAGAAGCAGCAGTAATCCACACTGTTAGACTGGGCGAGACGCTGGGACCGACGTCTAAGCTGAGCAGGCTCCACTGCAGACGGAGTCGAATGGGGGACCGCAGCGGGACTGGTTCGAGACTCCCCTTGTGCAGCAGCGGGAACTCGAACCCTAACAGGTGGTTCCTGGGTCTGGTGTCGGTGATACTTCCGTTTACTCGGTTTAGTGATTGCTGACCCAGGTTACTCATCTGTAATCATTTTACTTCTGTGTGTGTGTGCTCTGTTGGGTATGACCCAGTTTTTTCCCCTGACTTCTGCCTCTTTTTTCTGCCTGGTACTTATCTGTGCGTCCTGGTTCTCTGACCCCTTGGCTCGTCTTGGTTACGCCTCTGTCTTGTCCCTGGTACCTCGCTCTCGTGTGGCTTTTGCCCCCGGCTCCCTCTTGTCTACAGTATTGTTCTGTGCCCTGTGCTATACCTCCTCTGCATATTCCCTGTCCTTACGCATGATGGCTCTGCCCCCTTAAGATCACGTGACTGCCTAGTCTCAGGTCCTGTGCACACTGCATGCCTAGCTCTCTGCACTCCCAGATCCCTATTCCTTGCCCCCTGCTTGCGCCCCCGACCTCTTAAATTTTTCAGGGGGTTTTGTGACTCATTGAGTGTTATGGACCCGCTGCATGCACTGGCGGATCAGGTTGCTAACCTGACCAAGATGATACAGAACCTGTGGAGCAAAGAGCATTGGTCACTTATCACCAACAGATACAAAGGGAGTTGGCAGATACGGTTAACACTATTCGGGGTGCCTCCTCTCTGCCGGGCAATGAGGAGGGCATTGTGTCTGATGTCTTCTTGTCCTCTCCTGAACCCTCTGTCAAACTTCCTGATACCTTTTCTGGGGATAAAAGTAAGTTCCAGGTGTTTAGGGAGAGGTGCAAATTACTTTTTTCCCTACGTCCTCGGTCCTTGGGCGATGAGAGTCAAAGGGTGGGGATAATTATTTCCCGGTTATATGAGGGGCCACAGTCCTGGGCTTTCTCCCTAGCACATACCTCCCCTGAGAGATTGTCTGTAGATCAGTTTTTTGAGGCCTTGGGTCTAATTTATGATGAACCTGATCGAGTGAGATTAGCTGAGGACTAGTGTTGAGCATTCCGATACTGCAAATATCGGGTATCGGCCGATATTAGCTGTATCGGAATTCCGATTCCGAGTTCCGATATTTTCGTCTTATCGGATACCGGAATCGGGATGTCACTGTCACTGTCAGTGTCCGTCTGTCGGGTCTGTCAGGAGTCAGCGGCACTTACCCGGCAGAAGATCTCCGGCGGTCACGTCCTGGACTGCTTCATGGCCGCCATCCTCTTCTCCCCGGCGGTCACATGCAGTTTCTTGCGATAACTGCAGTGACTGCTGGGTAATCCCGGCCGTAAAGCAGTCAGTCCGATGACGTCACCGCCGGGGAAGCAGGTAATCAGCTGTGCTGCGTTGCAATGACAGGCTCTGCCTGTCATTGCGATGTAGCAGAGCTGGATCGTCGTGGGACTATCGTTATGGACTGCGTCGGACAGGTGGTATACTGTTGGTTTGTTTTTTTTCTTTTTTTACAGGAGATCGATGGCGTCGCAGGAATGAGAGTATAATAAAAGAAATGAAAACTGTGTTGTCTCTTTTATTTCATTAAAAGACTTTTTTCTTGCTTTGTCTTTTTTTTACACATTTAATAACTTTGGGATTAATAATGGATCGGTGTCTTATTGACACCTCTCCATTATTAACCGGGCTTATTGTCACCGTGCAATCAACGGTGACAATAACCCCTTATTACCCCGCTTGCCACCGCTACAGGGCAAGTGGGAAGAGCCGGGTAAAGTGCCACAATTGGCACATCTTTTGATGCGCCAAATGTGGGGCTGCTGTAGCCTGGTATTATCAGGCTGTTGAGGGCCAAAATCCATGGGCCTTGACAGTCTTTTAATACCAGGCCGCAGCAGTCTGCATTTTACTTGGCTGGTTAACAAAAATAGGGGGGATCCCCACGCCGTTTTTTTTTCGAGGGGATCCCCTATTTTTGTTAACCAGCCAAGCTAAGCAGACTGCTGTGGCCTGGTATTATCAGGCTTGCAAGGTCCATGGATATTGGATCCTTACCAGCCTGAAAAACCAGGCCTCAGCGGTCTGCTTCATCTGGCTGGTTAACAAAAATAGGGGGGACCCCACGCTAATTTTTTTCGAGGGGATCCCCTATTTTTGTTAATCAGCCAAGATATGCAGACTGCTGTGGCCTGGTATTATCAGGCTGGCAAGGTCCATGGATCTTGGCTCCTTAACAGCCTGAAAATCCAGGCCTCAGCGGTCTGCTTCATCTGGCTGGTTAACAAAAATAGGGGGGACCCCACGCCAATTTTTTTCGAGGGGATCCCCTATTTTTGTTAATCAGCCAAGATATGCAGACTGCTGTGGCCTGGTATTATCAGGCTGGCAAGGTCCATGGATCTTGGCTCCTTAACAGCCTGAAAATCCAGGCCTCAGCGGTCTGCTTCATCTGGCTGGTTAACAAAAATAGGGGGGACCCCACGCCAATTTTTTTCGAGGGGATCCCCTATTTTTGTTAATCAGCCAAGATATGCAGACTGCTGTGGCCTGGTATTATCAGGCTGGCAAGGTCCATGGATCTTGGCTCCTTAACAGCCTGAAAATCCAGGCCTCAGCGGTCTGCTTCATCTGGCTGGTTAACAAAAATAGGGGGGACCCCACGCCAATTTTTTTCGAGGGGATCCCCTATTTTTGTTAATCAGCCAAGATATGCAGACTGCTGTGGCCTGGTATTATCAGGCTGGCAAGGTCCATGGATCTTGGCTCCTTAACAGCCTGAAAATCCAGGCCTCAGCGGTCTGCTTCATCTGGCTGGTTAACAAAAATAGGGGGGACCCCACGCCATTTTTTTTTCGAAGGGAACCCCTATTTTTGTTAATCAGTTCCCTCTGACATCACTGATTGTGTCCCTGGCTGACCTGAAGTGAAAGTGGAAAGCAATCAATTAAGCTTTCCACTTAAGGGCCCGTCTCACATAGCGATATCGCTACCGAGATCGCTGCTGAGTCACTAGTTTTGTGACGCAGCAGCGAGCTCACCAGCGATATCGCTGTGTGTGACATTCAGCGACGATCAGCCCCCCTGCCGGGTATCGCTGATCGTCGCTGAAATGTCAGGACCTTTGATCGCTGGTTTCCCGCCTGTCACACGCAGCGATGCGTGCCTGTCAGAGGGAAACCAGCGATCAAAAAAAGGTCCTGACATTTCTGCGACGATCAGCGATACCCGGCAGGGGGGCTGATCGTCGCTGAATGTCACACACAGCGATATCGCTGGTGAGCTCGCTGCTGCGTCACAAAACTAGTGACTCAGCAGCGATCTCGGTAGCGATATCGCTATGTGAGACGGGCCCTTAAGCGATGTTACCCGCAGTGTCGCTGTCCCAGATCGCTGCCTGAGCTGCCTGTTTGGCAGCTCAGCAGCGATCATGTAGCGATACACCAGCGATCCTGACAAGTGCATATCGTTGTCGGGATCGCTGGTGTATCGTTATGTGACACCCAGCCTTTACTCTCCTGTCAGGCAGGAGAGGAACTCATTCATTTGGGGTTTACTGTGAGGCTGCAGCATTAGCTGCGGTCCCTGCAGTAAACATTAACCCTTTCTGAAGGATTACACCGTGGGACCTGACTGTGCATGGGATAGGTAAGAATAATTTTGCTTTTTTATTTTATTTTTATTACAGGAAATGGTTTTTGCAGTAAAATAAAAGATGGTCAAAAACATGTGTCTTTATTTCATTAAAATGATTTTTAATTAAAGTGTGTGTGTTTTATTTTTATTTCATGCAATAGGATTAATAATTGATAGTTGTCTAATTGACAGCTCTCAATTATTAACCTGGCTTAAGGTCACCTTTCAATAGCAAGGTGGCTTTAACCCCATATTAACCATTCGCCACCGCTACAGGGCAATGGGAATAGACGGGCAAAGTGCCAGAAAGGGCGAATCTAATTATAGATTTGTCTTTCCTGGGGTGTCTGGGGGCAGATGTTAGTAGCCGGGGGGGGGGCAAAAATAATGGTCCCTCTCTGGGCTATTATTATCTGCCCCCACTCACTGGCTTTGTCTGTCTGGTTGCGAAAATAGGGCGGGAGCCCACGCATTTTTTTTCAGCAATTTTACACCTCATATATATATATACATGTCATTGAATTTGTGACACATATATATATATTTATATTTGTAGTTCATACACTTCTACATAGTATAATAGCCGCTAATTCAATTGCCGGCTTTTGTGAAAATGCAGAACCCGACATGAAATGACACTTGGTGTACATAGGGTTAACCATGTCTTTTCATGTCCTTTGCTATCTAATTTGCACAAACAATTAAATCAGACTATGTGTGCAAAATTTCACACCTCTAGGGGTTAATTAAAGGTGTAAATTCGTAGCAAAAAAGTCCGTTTTTTTTACAACGAATTTACACCTTTAATTAACCCCTAGAGGTGTGAAATTTTGCACACATAGTCTGATTTAATTGTTTGTGCAAATTAGATAGCAAAGGACATGAAAAGAAATGTTTAACCCTATGTACACCAAGTGTCATTTCATGTCGGGTGACCCGACATGAAATGACACTTGGTGTACATAGGGTTAACCATGTCTTTTCATGTCCTTTGCTATCTAATTTGCACAAACAATTAAATCAGACTATGTGTGCAAAATTTCACACCTCTAGGGGTTAATTAAAGGTGTAAATTCGTAGCAAAAAAGTCCGTTTTTTTTTACAACGAATTTACACCTTTAATTAACCCCTACAGGTGTGAAATTTTGCACACATAGTCTGATTTAATTGTTTGTGCAAATTAGATAGCAAAGGACATGAAAAGAAATGTTTAACCCTATGTACACCAAGTGTCATTTCATGTCGGGTGCTTCTGTCTTTTCACTGAAGCGGCTTTACCCGGCAATTGAATCAAAGGATATTTTACTATGTAGAAGTGTATAAACTATACATATATGTATATATATATGTCACAATGACATGTATATATATATATATGTATTCTATGTGTGTATATTTAGTGTTTACAAGGAAAGAATGGGGTTTTTTTAGTTGCGATATTTTGTTCCCATAGACTTACATGGGACTTCCGGTATCGGTATCGGGTATCGCCGATATTTTAGTGATATCGGCGATACCATTCCGATTCCGATACTTTAGCATATCGGAAAGTATCGCTCAACTCTACTGAGGACATGATTATGGGTCTCACCCAAGGAAAGCTTTCCGCGGAATGGTACTGTTCCGAGTATAGACGATGGGCACCTGAAGTGTCCTTGAACGATTCGGCTCTTAGAGCGCTGTTCTACAGGGGTCTCTCCCAGCACTTAAAGGATGCCTTGGCTCTGCACCCACCGCACAATTCTCTGGAGGAGGCCATGACCTAGGCCATCCGCATGGACCTCAGACTGCGTGAGAGAGGAATGGTGCAATATGAGGCTCCGCTGCTGCCAATTAAACTGGAACCTTCTTTATCAGTAGAACCCATGGAGGTGGGGGCTGTCTACATGAAGGAAAAGGAGAGGAGACATTGTAGGGAGAATAAACTCTGCTTCTATTGTGGTGCTTCGGGCCATTGGAGAAAAGACTGTCCCTCCTGTCCTCTGGATTCCAAGGTTTTGGGAAATGACTAGGTCTGGGTAGCTGCTGAGGAGGGTACCCAGACCCACAGGCACTTTTTTCCTCAGTCTTCAAACTGTTGTTAAAAGTGAAAGTTGGTGTGAACAATAGTTTTCTTCTGCTTTTGTGGATTGCGGGTGAATTTGATTGACTCGAGACTGGTGCACCATTGTGAGATAGGGACAGTTAGGTTGTGGAAACCCATGAGAGTGGTGGCTATTGACTCAACCCCTTTTACCAAAAATGGGATCCATTCTATTACTAAAGAATTTGCCCTTAAGGTGGGCCCTGCTCATATGGAGCATATTGCCTGTTTCATTCTGGATAACCTCCCTGCTGGGTTGGTTTTGGGGTTTCATTGGCTACAATGTCATAATCCAGTTATTGATTGGGGGGCCCGGGAGATTGTTAAATGGGGACCCAATTGTAAAAACAAATGTCTGAATTCTGCATCTGTGTCGTCCGTCGGTCTGGAGGGTATTCTGGGGTACCTAAAGGACTTCGAAGGAGGTGTTCTCCAAAAGTCAGGGTGAGGGGTTACCACCGCACCATCCTTTTTATTGTGCCATCTATCTGATTTCTGGAGCTAAATTGCCCAAGGCCTGATGATTGTTTAACCTTTCTGGTCCAGAGTGGGCCGCCATGAAGGAGTACATATCTGAGAGTCTCCATAAGGGACACATCCGTCCTTCAGTGTCTCCTGTTGCTGCAGGATTCCTTTTAGTAAAAAAAAAAATAAAAAAAAGACGGTGGTCTCCGCCCATGCCTCGACTTTCGGGAACTTAACAAAATTTCTGTAAGAGACACATATCCCTTCCACTCATTCCAAATTTGTGTAACCAATTGTATAGGGCCAAATGGTTTTCAAAACTAGACTTGTGGGGTGCATATAACTTGGTATGGGAGGGTGATAAGTGTTTGTCTGCGTTTCTCACCTCTGAAGGGTTGTTCAAAAACTTAGTTATGCCATTTGGTTTGAAAAATGCTCCTGTGGTCTTTCAAAATGTCATCAATCATGTGTTCTCTGATTTCATTGGGCAATTTGTTGTTATATACCTGGATGATATTCTGGTTTATTCGTTTGATAAGCAGACCCATGTTGGTCATCTTCCGGCAGTTCTCCAAAGACTCAGGGAGAACCAGTTTTTTGTTAAGTTGGAGAAATGCTGTTTTGTGTCCAGGAACTGTCTTTCTTAGGGTTTATTGTCTCTAGTGAGGGGTTCTGCATGGATCCAGGCCATTGTGGATTGGGCGCAGCCCCGGGACCTGAAAGGTCTTCAGCGCTTCTTGGGATTCGCCATTTACTACCGAAAGTTTATTAAAGGGTGTTCACAGGTGGTCAAGCCCCTCAACAACTTGACACAGAATGGGGCTGATGTGAGGAACTGGTCTGCCTCAGTGGTAGTGACTTTTCTGACTCTGAAAAATTGCTTTATGACTGCCCCGGTTCTGGTTTAACAAGATCCGTCTGAACCTTTTGTGGTGGAGGTGGACACCTCGGAGGTGGGAGTGGGGGCGGTGTTGTCCCTTGGGCCCACCACCTTGACCAATCTAAGACCATGCGCCTTCTTCTCCAAGAAGTTCTCCCCTGCTGAAAGAAATTATGATGTGGGTAATCGGGAACTTCTGGCTGTCAAGTTGGTGGCATTTTTTGGAGGGGGTGGCTCATCCCATTACTGTGGTTACCGATCACAAGAATTTGGCATACATTGAATTTGCTAAAAGGTTGTCTCCTAGGCAGGCTAGATGGTCACTTTTTTTTCTCCCGGTTCCAGTTCTCGATTACTTTTCGTCCGGGATCCAAGAATGTGAAGGCCGATGCCTTGTCCCGGAGTCTGGATCCAGTTTCTCCCCCGAGCCTCCATCATCCATTCTTCAACCTGGGGTGGTGGTCCCTGATGTGTCGTCAGGCTTGGAATGGGAGATTCGGAAAGCTCAATCGCAGGCTCCACCGTCAAACTCAGCCTGGAGAGCTGTCCACAACTTTTCAGCTGTATGACTGCGATCTCCAAGACATATCAATTTTAAGACTGCCTGATTGCGGTCAGCCCTGGCTGCGCAGTACGGAGGTGGTGGGGGTTCGCTCTGCACAGTTGGAACGAGTGTCTCGTTAAGGCAGAAGTTGAGGGTGCAGTTGGAGGCCCTAGAGGAGGCAGAAGCAGTGGAGGAAGTTTTAAATGTAGAGGTTTGTCCTGCAAGCCTTGGGGATTCCAACACTTGTGGAGCAGCGCCTGTCCCCGCAGCCACCAGAGTCTCCCAGTGCCCAATCAGCAAGATGTAACACCCTTGGCCATGCTTACTCGTCCAAGTGTCTGTGGTGAAATGCACCCTGGCAGACAGAGATTTTGTCAAGGAATGGGTGATGTTGTCTGCGACATGCTGGTTTAGCGCAGGCACAACATTCTTAGAATAGTAATGGAGACTGGGTAATTGGTACTGGGGGACTGCGACGGCCATTAGCTTTTGGAAACCATCTGTATCTACCAGGCAGAAAGGCAGCATTTCCATGGCAAACAAATTAGAGATGGTGGAGCTCAACCTCTTAGGTTTGTCATGCGTAGGAGGAAACAATCTTTTACGTGATCACAACTGTAAAACCGTGGGCTGGCTGCAGTCCTGAGAGAGGGCAGAGTATGGTGAACCAGAAAAACTGCTGGACCATAAGAGAGGTGCAGGCGGAGATGTTAATGTGGATTTAGAAACTTGTGGTGTGTTCATTCTCTGAGATCGGTCAAAAACAGCAGGCATGTCCGCTTCCATTAAAGCTGAAGGCGGCCTCTCAGTCAGCGTGACTTGAGCGGGTAAAGAACCCGAGGTTCTGCGGTTGAAGAACTGCGTCTCAATAGTTGGCACGGTAACAGAGGAGGAGGAAGAAGCAGCAGATGCGATTGATGGGGCGGCTGATGGTTGTTGAGGTCCGCCAGTCCACATTTTTGCTCAGGGGTATTCCCACAGTAAAGCATGCTGATTGCGCATGTGAAGGTTCATACACGTAGTAGTCAAATTATTACACTGTTTACCTCGACTCAGTTTTTTTGTGCAAAGTTGGCAGATTAGGTGACTTGCCTCATCATTTGCAGTGTCAAAAAAGGCCCAGGCTAGGCAACCCTTACTACCTCGGCGAGCTGCAGACCCACAGACGCTGCAGTTCAAAGGCACAGTTGTGGCTGAGAATGCATTGCTCGTCATTGCCGCATCACTAAGTGTCTGCAACGCACGACGCAACGTAACCTCCTCGTCTTCCTCCTCAGATGACCTACTCAGCTGTGTTCCTCTATGTTCACACCAACTGGGATCTAACACCTCATTGTCTTCATCCTCTGTGTTATCACATTCCTAGCCTTTGGAGTCGGCCTCCTCCTCTTCTTGCCATGACAGCACAGTACAGTCCGCATGAGCCTCAGATATCTGAGTCTCATCAGGATCTCCTCCCCCTCAGGCGTTATCGTCTGATGATGAGGGTCAGGGTGCTGTTTGGACGGTACTTCGTCCTGCTCCGGATCCAAGCTAAAAAAATTTTGGGCATTGGTGAAGATTTTCTCCTCTTGACTCTGCGAATCTTCTGAGCACACTTCTGATGAACATACCATAGAATGTGTGAACAGCTCTTCAGACTCACCCATCTGTGGTTCCATACAGTCAGTTGAACGATTGGATAGTTGGTAAGTGGGGGGAAGTAAGGGGAATTTTGGTACCACCTTTGTGGACTGTACTGGGTGTGATGTTGAGGTGGAGGAAGAGGAGGAAGAGGCCACTTGAAACTGCACTTGCCATCCACTCGAGTACATGCTCTTTCTGGGCATCATATCATCTACAAGGCTTACCACTGTACGTCTGACAAAGAAAGATAATGGTGTAGCCTGACCAGTAGCATAAGTTGTCAGCTGTCTTTGCATTGGACTTGACGTTGCTTCACTAGTGCTTTCACAAACATTACCATCTGCCGCACGTACACCTTAAGCACTAAGCCTAATTCCCCTTCCACCACGACCTCGCTTTTTCCTAGTCATGTTGCTCAGATAGTGTGGTAGGAGCACAGTATTAGCAGCAAAAAATTAGATTTTAAACTCCGCACCACCTCTACAAAAAGCTGAATTTCAGCGACGGTAAATTCAAAGTTGAAATATGATGTGCTGTATCGTGTTAGTCACAGAAAAAATAATTGTTTCAGTGCGGATGAGGCCTGTATGATAAATAAGTTATGCTGCAAACAATTTTAAGTCAGGTCCCCTACCGTATGACAATAGGAACAGAAAAATTTTTTGTGGCCTATGGATCAGGCCACTATAAACCCTAGATGCTGCAAACAATTTTAAAGACAGGTCCTTTTGTTGCACAGCTTCTGAATCCACACCTTTGCAGAGGAAACTTCACAGAGCAAGTTGCATGGGATAACAAGCGTTTACTTCTCTGAACATGAGTAAAAGAATAATGCAGTCATTACAGCATTGCTCAGCAAACACAGGAACAAAACGAAAGTGAAACTAAACAAGAGAAGACTAATTCTTATACAATACATTAAAGAAGGAAACGTTACACAACATCGCCATCTACTGTCAGGTCAGCATAAAGTCCTCCTTTTACTTATAATATAGAAGTCCTAATCTGTTGCATATGACAACACCCTTTCTCAACAGTAAGGACTTATTCAATCAAACCCAACTTTTTTTATTAGTCTCTGATGTTTATCAGCATTCAACGCCTTCGTGAAAATGTCCGCTGTCATTGCTTCAGTAGGACAATACTCCAACTTCAATACTCCTTGGTCCTGATGATCTCTCAAGAAATGATATTTCACATCAATATGCTTGGTTCTTGGATTGACTCTTTCCATCTGAGCAAGAACAAGACATCCTTGATTGTCCTCTTTTATTTTTGTTGGTTCCAACTGTGGTTGTCCTAATTCTGTCAACAATTGTCTTAACCACAGTACTTCTTGACTCACATGTGCTGCTGCAACATATTCTGCTTCTGTTGAAGACAGTGTCACAATTGACTGTTTCTTACTTGTCCAACTTATTGGTCCACCTGAGAGAAAAAAAAATATGTCCACTGGTAGATCTTCTGTCAGTTGGATCTCCAGCCCAATCTGCATCAACATATCCTGTTAAAATGCAATTATCACCTGTGGGTAATTTCAGCTTAACATTGCTAGTTCCTTTCAAATAACATATTACTCTCTTCACGGCATTCCAATCAGCTTTATTTGGTTTTGATACCTGTTCTGCCCGTCTTATGTGTATGTGTACATAATCCTTGCAGACAGCATAACCTTGATCCCAACAGTGATTTGATAGACACGTGATGTCTGTTACCAAGTTTATTGCAGGAATCGAATATGGTAAAAAACTGTGGAACAAATAACAGTATTTTACTATGTGCTCACAAACATGTGGCAAGCATACAATATATACACAATATACAGTGGTGAGGGAACACACTATATGCATAACATGTAGTTACATATAACATGCGGTATATCCCATGCTTACTGACCAGTCGGAAAAGCATGGACTATAACTCTCACATTTTCATAACAGCATGATGTAAACATCCCAATATTTATACGGCTGTCAAGTTCATGGTGAATGTGTTTAGGACCTACCGATTGTGCGGCTACAGATCTGGATGTAAGAGATCACTATTGGATTCTGATGTCAGGAGGTACTCAGGAATGAACTGTCTTAGTTGTATACTGAGCAAAAAACATGGCTGCTGGGGCTGGCTGATGAGTCATCAAAGCTATGACTCATGAACTACGGTGTGGTAGATATGTCAAAAAACCTCAATATCAACAACCAAAGACATTCTATAAAACGACCACTAGATGGTGCTCTTATACCACATAACAAATCTGAATATTTACACAGAAAATTCTAGTGGAACATCACACTCCTCGCCTGGTATCTTAAAGATACCACTTTAAGGTACCTCTGGAGAGAGCAACAAAATCAGTTCAGTGACTGGTCTGAGGAAAAGTTTAGGTTCGTGTTGCCTGCAGATCTTGACCTCCACTTTCCTAACTTTTCCATCTTCACTTGGAAACACTTTGGTTATCAGTCCCAAAGGCCAGTCATTTCTTTTTGACTGAGTGTCTTTGACAAGAACAACATTACCAACCTCCATGTTGGGTTTACTGGCTTGCCATTTATTCCGGGTCTGTAAGGTAGAAACATAAGGACGAATCTCTGCATCAGAATCTGGTTCTAACATTTCAAATGTGTCTTTCTCAAAAGTGTCTTGTACTGATTTGTAGAGGAATGCTGGTCCTGTGAGCCATGTAGTGTCTTTAAGATGGGCTGCAGGAACAGATCTTGTTGCGTGGTCTGCTGGGTTGTGATCAGTTGATACATAACGCCACTGGGTAGGTCGTGTTGACCTCCTGATTCTTTGAACTCTGTTATGTACGTAGACATAGAATCTTCTAGTCTCATTGTGAATGTAACCCAGCACTACTTTACTGTCTGTATGGAACACCGTATCTTCAAGCTTTAAATCTATCTCTGTCACAATGAGCTCAGCTAGTTCTGTTGCTAGAACAGCAGCACAAAGTTCCAGTCTTGGTATGGTAAGCTCAGGACATGGTGCCAATTTTGCCTTTCCCATCACGAAGCCAATCTGGACTTGACCTTTGATATCTGTTGTTTTAAGGTAAGCGACTGCAGCTATCGCCTTTACTGAAGCGTCACAAAATATACACAACTGCTTAGTCTGAACCTCTGCAGCAGAGATGTGAGCATATGGTCTGTGAATGTGTAGATTAGACAATGTCTTTAGAGAGTCTCTCCAGGTTACCCATAGAGCTTCTTTCTCTGGGGGAAGTGGAGAGTCCCAATCACATGTGTCTACAGTTAAATCTCTGAGGAGAGTCTTACCTTGGATGGTGACTGGTGCTGCAAATCCAAGTGGATCATATAGGCTGTTGATGGTGGATAAGACACCACGTCGTGTGAAGGGCTTTTGCTCTTGGTCAACCTGGAAGGTAAAGGTGTCAGACTTGAGATCCCAGCTGAGCCCTAAGCTGCGTTGCATGGGTATGGGGTCCGTTGCAAAGTCTAGGTCTTTCAGATCGCTGGCATGATCTTGAACTGGGAAGGCTGCCATAACATCTTCGCTGTTTGAAGCTATTTTATGCAGTCTGAGGTTTGAACAGGAAAGCATACGTTGAGTCCTCTTGAGTAGGCTGATTGCAGCCTCTGGTGAGGGAAGTGACTTTAGGCCATCATCCACATAGAAGTCTCTTTCAACAAACTTCTTAACGTCTTGCCCATAGTTTTCTTCACCTTCTTGGGCAGAGAGTCGCAGTCCATAAATGGCGACAGCAGGAGATGGACTATTGCCAAAAACATGTACCTTCATGCGGTATTCTATGACGTCTTTGGTAGGGTCGTTGTCTTCCTTTGTCCTCTGGAACACTGTACACCCCATATGATCTTCATCTTCTGCACAGTCCGGGTATAACACACTTGTAGGCTTATCTCTTACAAGGAATCTGTTAGGACAAGGCTGAAAGAGGGATGGACGTCCATTTTCCAATGTATTTGTGAAGAGAGAATTCACAGTGGTTGGCTTGTGAATGCTTCCTAGGCAGACATCGCCTATAATGACCCACCCTAGGTCGAGCTTCTGAGCATAAGCAGAACTGTGAGGACCGTTTATCTGTTTCCTCACCTTGTGGACTCTTATGATGTCTCTTCCAAGCAGAAGTACTATTGGAGCATCTGGGTCGACTCCAGGAATTAGGTGCGCTATATTTTTCAGATGTCCATGATGTGATGCTGCTGCAGGTGTAGGAATCTCTTCTCTGTTGTTTGGGATCTGATTGCATTCTATCAGCGTAGGCAGAGGCAGGGATGTTTCACCATTTAAGGATTCAATTTGGTAACCAGTAGCTCTTCTCCCTTTTTCTTCACTCACACCTGTGCAAGTCTTAAGTGAATATGCCAAGCTGTTTCCTTTAATGTCGAAGATATCAAAGAAAGTTGAATTAGCGAGAGACCTGTTGCTCTGATCATCAAGGATGGCATACAACTTTACAGCTTTCTCTTTGTGACCAATGGGGTAAACTGTGGCAAGACAGATCCTGGAGCAAGATTTGTTGCTAAGTCCTTCTCCACAGACTTGGGTGCACTGAGGTGTCACTTCAGGAGGTGTAGGGTCTCTCTGCTCCTCGCCGTGCTCTGCCACTTGGTCTGAGGGTGTGAGAGTCCATGGAGCTGGTCCTGGGTGTAAAGCTGTGTTATGCTCTTCACTGTCACATTCTGAGCATTTAATGTTTGTTGTACAGTCTTTAGCAAGATGTGAAGTTGCTGCGCAGCACCTGTAGCAAATGTGGTTTTCTTTGAGGAAAGTTTTGCGATCTTTGAGCTGTTTTTCTCTGAATCCTCTGCATTTCAACAACGAATGTGGTTTCTTATGCAGAGGGCATTCTTTGCACGGGTCTTTAGATGAGGTCTTATCAGTCTCTGCAGTACTATAAGTTTTGTGTGAAGTGTCTTGAAGAGATACACTGGTTTTGTGTACTGCCACTGGTGTATCTCTCAGGTTACGCATTGAGACAGGTTTACCTGATTTGGGGTACGTGGTGTCAAACATTGAGAAGTCAAAGCTGGGGTCATTTCTAATCTTTGCTTGTTGGTGTACAAAGTCCACAAAGAATGAGAATGGAGGAAATGGGACGTTGTATCGTTCCTTGTATTTGGAGCCTTGACCGATCCAC
This sequence comes from Oophaga sylvatica, assembly GCA_033576555.1. Taxonomy (NCBI): domain Eukaryota; kingdom Metazoa; phylum Chordata; class Amphibia; order Anura; family Dendrobatidae; genus Oophaga; species Oophaga sylvatica. The sequence goes on along the minus strand of JARQOD010010080.1, from coordinate 6,960 downwards.
TTATCTATCAGGCTTTGCGGAAGTTTGCGTACTATGGGATTTACACAGCGTGCTGTGTCCAAGAATGCTAGGCCTTGTAAGTCTCCTTGAGCTTTGGCAACTTGAAGTTCTGTCAACAGATCGCTCAATTCTCTCAGTTTTTGGAAACCTTTGCCTTGCATCTTGGGGAAATCCTCAATTCTTTTGAAGAGTACATTTTCTATCACTTCTGGTGAGCCGTAACACTCCTCCAGTCTCTCCCATATCAGGTTTAGTCCTCTGTCGGGATAGTCTAAATTGATGTCCATAATCCGTTTTGTATGCTCTGTGGATTAATTTCCTAGCCACTTGACTAAAAGGTCAACCTCCTCGTTTGCAGACAGATCCAGATCTTTGATTGTATTTCTGAATGAGGATCGCCATGCTCTATAGCCTTCAGGTTTGTCGTTAAACTTGGAGAGTCCTTGGGTTATCAACTCACGTCGAGCAAGGAATTTGAGAACATCTGACATACCTTGATTTCTGTTTGATGAATCTGGAAACGAGCTGAGGTGCAGAGGTCCATGTGGGTTAGAGTAGTCTTTAAACTTGTCTTTGTTGTAATAACTACCATCTACTTGTTCCTTCTTGAAGGCTGGAGCTGCTCTGCAGTTGTCTGTCGGTTGGAATGCAGGTTGCATTGGGGACCGATGATATATAAAGTTACTGTCTTGCTTGATGTATGGCATTTGGAAGGCTGAGGCTGCTTGTTGTGTGACAGGATTAGGCTGGAGTTTGTAAGCAGGGGTTGACTCAGCTCCTGGACCGTAATACAGACCGTCATCTGACTTAGCATACTGCAGTACGTATTTTGAAGTGTGTCGTGCTTTGTCCTGTTGACTGAGCTCTGATCCAAGAATACTGCTGCGTCTATTACTTATAATCACATACATTGCAGTGTGAGACAGTGAAGGAATATGTGTCGAATGGGGTGTACATTTCACCTAGGTACTGTGCTGTATGGTATAAGAGAAATGTGTGGCTTTGTAAACCTAGTGGTAGAGAAAGGTCACTACACCTTACATTCATTACACACTTGCAGCTCAGGCCTGAAACTACTCAGGTGTTAATTAGGAGACCAGAAGTAGGTGTCTGCGAACACAGTCAGAGAGCTCGCTTAGTCTGGACACAGGAGGGGTCCAGGCACAGAAGGTGTCTCCAGGAGTTTGAGCTGTCTCAGTCTGGGTGCTCGATGTACCCCGGACACAGGAGTAGTCTCAGTGAGAATCCATGCGGATAGCTGCTGAATAGGAGGGGAGCTCTCTCAAGTCTGGACGTTGAAGGTGCCTTCAGACACAAGGAGGAGACTCTGTGAACCTCCATGCTGGTAAATGCTGAACATATGTGTTGTTTTGGCCCTGGCTGTTAGAGTCGGGACCCGGATAGATAGGGAAATCTATCTAAGTGTAATTAGTGGCTGGACAAGCCCAGGTCTTATGTTTATGATTTGTTTTTATCTGTTTGCTGTGGACTTTAATAAAGCTGGTTGCGGCCAGTTTTTACCAGAACTGCTGTCTGAATGAACTGTTTCTGTGCCACTTCGTCTACCCGGACGGCGATCTCAGAGCTATATCCCCTGAAAATGATACAATTGGCGGAGAATGCAGGGGCAGCACAGTGGCTGATACAATTGATGCTGGAATGTGTGTGCAGCACAGTGGCGAGAGACAGCAATAAAGGTGAAGTCTGTTGAAGCAGCAGAAGAGAAAAAAAAAAGTGTGTCAGCAAAAACGTCTGATTGGAGCAGTCTTAAAGAGACAGTAGCCCTAATAGAGTTTGCAAAAGAAAAAAAAAAAAAGTGTGTCTGCACAGCAAAGCTGAACTTGTTGTGGAAAAGACTGTGGAGTGTGCAGCAGCAAAGGAGAAACGTCTGTTGGAGCAGTCTTAAAGAGACAGTGGCCCTAATAGAGTTTGCAGAAAAAAAAAAAAAAGTGTCTGCACAGCAAAGCTGAATTTTCTGTGGAAAAGACTGTGGAGTGTGTATGTCTTGAGTGAAAACTGCCGTTGTTGAGACAGAGAAGTCTGACAGCATGGATGACAGCATGGAGGCGCTGTTTGAATAAATGGCGCAAGTTAATGTGCAACATAAGACTGCCGTGGTTGAGACAGATAAGTCCGGCAGTATGGAGGAGCTCGTTGAGTACCTGGTCCAGGCCCAGCGGAGCATGCAGCAGAGCATGGAGCAGCAGCGCCTGCAGCACCAGCAGCGCATGCAGCAGGCCCAGCAGCAATTCCTGCAGCAGCAGCAGGAGAATAACCGGTTGTTTTTTGAGCAGGTTGCAGCACTACAAAAGACTTGCAGCGCATCGTCCCAAAGTAATGTTGCAAAGTCACCTGCATTGTCCGCTGTAAAGAAGGCGGTAAGACGGTCCCTGAAAAAGATGACACCTCGTGATGATGTGGAGGTATATCTCACTAGGTTTGAGAGACTGGCAGAGAAGGAGAATCTGCCCCTATCTGAATGGGCCATGATGGTCGCACCCTATCTGATTGGAGAGCCCCAAAGGGCCTATGCTGACCTGAACGAGCAGGACAGCCAAGACTATGACAAGCTAAAAGCGGAGATTCTTACCCGGCTGGGTGTTACGGTGACAGCCCGTGCCAGGGGAGTTCATGACTGGAGATGAAGTTGGGAGTCTGCAGTCAGCAAATCTGATTATGGAGTTGAAAAGGTGATAGTGAACCGCTACACCCGAGCATGTCCTCCTGAGGTACAGCCAGAGGTCAGACAAGGAGACCACCAGGACGCCAATCGTCTGGTCAGCCTGATGGAGAAGGCCTTCGCCAGCAAAGACTGTCTCCGTGACCAGCCGTCTGAGAGGTCGTCACTTCAGAATTCCCGGACGCTGAACTCTCGCGGTAAGAGCGTTCCAGCTGTTGGGGACATGGGGTATGCTGATAAGCGGGTTCGGGCCGAGGGGACATGTGGGTGGAAAAGTGTGATGGACAGGGTTGGAGATGTCGTGAAATTGCAGCCAACTGTCCAATAGAGGGCGAGCCTATGTATTGTGATGTTGGCAGATCCCTCTCTCTCTGCGCAGAACCTGTGTGTGTGTCCACCTCAGCCGAAGAGACTGGACCACAGGTGTCCCCGGTGGTTGTAAATGACTGCCCAGCACAGGCCCTCTTGGACTCAGAGAGTCCAGTGACTTCCGTATGTGACAGCCTGATTGATAGGGACTTCATCCCTGATAAGCACCTGAGTATGGTGTGCATCCATGGAGACACCAAAGTCTACCCAGAGACTGCCGTGGACTTGGTCCCCAAACTCGGGGAGGTTTCATATGAAGTGGGGGTAGTGAAGAACCTGGTGCACCCCGTCATATTGGGTAATGACTTTCCCCGATCTAAGGGTCTCTGGGGGAAAAATGTTTCTGATGGACAGTGTGATGAAGCTCCTATTGAGGGTGCGCAGTCCCGAGGGGCGGAACACAATGCTAGTGGGCCATTAAACTTATGTGATGATGATGATGATAATGATAATAATGATGATGACCATGATAATGATGCTGATGCTGATAATAATAATGATGATGATCTTGATAGTGATGATGATACTGATCATAATCATGATAATGATATTGATAATAATGATGACTGTGATAGTGATGTAATTCCTTTGCAGGTGATGTTGGGAGACGAGGATGGTGGTTCTCGGGAACCGAGTGTCCCTGACTTACCTGTGTCCTGTGACAATTTTGAGAGTGAGCAGTGGCGAGACCCTCTCTTAAAACGGCCCAGGAAAATATAAATGTTCTAAATGAGGTTTCCCAAGAGCCTGGCTCTGAGGAGAGGTTTCCTCATGTTGCCATAAACACTAACCTGTTGTATAGGGACACTGAAGTCCAGGGAGAGGTCGTGAGCCAGCTCCTAGTACCTGAGCTATATAGAAGTATAGTGCTGGGGTTGTCACATAGTCACATACTTGAGGGACCAGATGGTGAAGTTAATGTTGTGGATGACATGTTAACTAAGGTTCCAGATCAAGATGTGAATGAGAATGACTTGTATAACCTGACAGTGAGCAGGATGTGAATGAGAGTGAATTGTATAGCCCTGAAAGTGAGCCAGATGTGGCTGAGAAAAAGGGGTCAGACAGGGATAGTGGTAGTGATAGTGAATCATCTGATGACAATAAAGCAACCAGTGCAAATGAGGAAGGCATGGTAGCAGAGGAGGATGAGAGTCCTGAGAAGAAAGCTGATGCTGACCTTACAGCCGGACAGAGGATGGCATCTGAAGATGTTTTACAGTTGGCCGGTTCCCTGGCGAAGACTAGGGTGAAAGGAGGAAAGCTGAGCTTTGAAGGCAGGACTCTGAAACTGAACACAGCACAAGTGGATGCTGTTGAAGATGAGAAGTTATCAATGTATGGTATGGAGCTGCATCGTGCCCAGGACTCTGAAGGTAAGGCTGCAGAGGTGGAAAGAGCCATGGAAGTGGTGGTCACCAAGCCAGATGCCTCATCAGAGGCTGGGGTCTCAAGTGAAGCTGTGAGGAACGGGACTGAAGATATGGGGACTGACTCTGTCCAGGAATCTGTTTCTGCCGAAGACAGCGGCGTGGACGGGTTACGGTCCGGATCAGTAGCTGCAACTCGTGAAGCTCAGGCTGGAAGTTCGGCGCCCGGAGCCCCAGCGGTGTTCCCGAGTGACACCAAGGATATGGATGGGTCACGAGATGAGATTTTGAGACGTCGGGCTGGCATTGGTGAGCTCAAGCGCTCTTTCATGGAGTCTACATCGGAGCCACGTCCCAACAAATGGGAAAAGCGATGTGTCACTCCGTTGCCGCTGCAGACACACGGGAGCTCAGATGGGATGCAGAACGTGGTGGAAGAGAAGAATCCGGCGGGTTCTGAGTATACAGATGCAGCTATCAAGGAGAACTTGAAAGCTGGAATAAATGGAGATATTGGAGACCATAATGATGTGACTGAAGAGGTAGAATGTAAGACTGACGGTAGGGCTTCTGAGCATGTTCTACCAGAAGAGCCTGAAGAAGGGGCCGAAGACATAAAAGACGTCCAACAGGTACCAGATGAATTGATTACTTCTCAGAAAAAACTCCAAACTGTGATGAAGGAGCGTGATGAGAGCCATGAGCATCTTCTGGAGAAGCTCAATGAAGTAAAGAAGGTACAAGGGGAACTAGAGAAAAGTGAAAAACCCCCTATACCTCCTGTGATAGTTGGTGACACATGGTCAGTGCACCAAGAACAGGAGGTACGAGGATTTTTGAGGAAGAATCAGCAGAGGTGTTCTGACGTGCCCGGTCGTACTTCTCTGAGGAGGCACTATACCGAAACTGAGCCCGGCCCTAAGGTCAAGATGAAACCGTGCAGGATACCCGAGGCCCGCAGACAGCATAGGCCTGGGAGGGTACAGGGTAGTGCGGATGCTTCAGATGAAGAGAAAGCTGATGTTGGCTATGGCTCAGGTGAAGATACAGATGACAGTAGTGAAGATGAAGCTGATGAAGGCCATGACTGGTCCAGAGTTCACTGTCTCTTTTGGATTGTTGACCAGCCCTCCGGTCTGGAGAAGAGGGAGGGGATATGTGAGACAGTGAAGGAATATGTGTCGAATGGGGTGTACATTTCACCTAGGTACTGTGCTGTATGGTATAAGGGAAATGTGTGGCTTTGTAAACCTAGTGGTAGAGAAAGGTCACTACACCTTACATTCATTACACACTTGCAGCTCAGGCCTGAAACTACTCAGGTGTTAATTAGGAGACCAGAAGTAGGTGTCTGCGAACACAGTCAGAGAGCTCGCTTAGTCTGGACACAGGAGGGGTCCAGGCACAGAAGGTGTCTCCAGGAGTTTGAGCTGTCTCAGTCTGGGTGCTCGATGTACCCCGGACACAGGAGTAGTCTCAGTGAGAATCCATGCGGATAGCTGCTGAATAGGAGGGGAGCTCTCTCAAGTCTGGACGTTGAAGGTGCCTTCAGACACAAGGAGGAGACTCTGTGAACCTCCATGCTGGTAAATGCTGAACATATGTGTTGTTTTGGCCCTGGCTGTTAGAGTCGGGACCCGGATAGATAGGGAAATCTATCTAAGTGTAATTAGTGGCTGGACAAGCCCAGGTCTTATGTTTATGATTTGTTTTTATCTGTTTGCTGTGGACTTTAATAAAGCTGGTTGCGGCCAGTTTTTACCAGAACTGCTGTCTGAATGAACTGTTTCTGTGCCACTTCGTCTAAACGGACGGCGATCTCAGAGCTATATCCCTGAAAAGCTTACAGCGGATAAACGCAAAAAAGTGTTCCAGCAAGAAATGTAAAAAATTACCTTTATTAACATATAACATACAAATTTAAAACCAATAAAATAACAAAGGTGACCAGTAGGAGGTAAATATCATATCGCTACATTAATGCATAGGTATCTAATAATGTATATCCAGTATATACGAATGTGTCTATCAAAATTATCACAGAACCGCCTTAAATGATAAATGCCCCAACAAAGCGTGGATATGGTAATAAAAGAGTTAATTAACTCAAAATAGAGCTCCGGTTACTGACCTGAGATATACGTCACTGCCTCTGAACAGACTGAACTGAAAGTCCTAAGTCTGAATTAATGACGCCCCCGGAAGAAGCTTTAGCGAAACGCGCGTTGGGGTAGAGGAGGAACTTTCACGCACACCAGCACGGTCTCTTACTTAGGTAATTACCAGTAATGTGTTATTATTTCATTGTATATCTTAGCCGCTTTGGATGTTACTAGTTCCTGCCGTTATAGTTAGACGTTAGGACTTTAGAGTCCAGTCATTAATTCAGACTTAGGACTTTCAGTTCAGTCTGTTCAGTCTGCGGTATCTTCTATCCAGCTTGTAGCGGGCAGTTTTACTGCGATCAGTATGTGAGAATCCGCAGTTCTTCTATCCAACCTGCGAGGGTTAATCGTTTTTTACTGTTCTGCCCGTCTTATG
>JARQOD010010079.1:0-28730 GCA_033576555.1 Oophaga sylvatica | reverse complement strand
TACCTGTGTAGAATATAGTGGACACAGCGAACGCTACAGCTCTGCTACATCAGCAGCTCCTATTATATACTGATGCTACACAGTCCTATTAACCCTTTCTAAATCAGACTCTATAATGATTCAATGAATATTCTACAGCCAGAAGGGGTAAAAAATGTATAGGAAGCAGATATATGATGAGGCCGGGTATCTGGACATTATAGGATGCGATATAGGATGAGCCAATAGGACATTAAGAGAGATGAATGAGTCGGATATCTGGACATTATAGGATGTAGGATATAGAATGAGGCACGGACTATAGTCTGGATACATCTAAAGGATGTAGAATATAGAATGAGGCCGATATCTGGACATTATAAATAGATATAAGGGATATAATGAATATGTAAGGCCAGAATGGATATAGGAATAATGAGGAGTAGGCATAGTATAGGATGAGGCCAGATATCTGGATATTATAGGATATAGGATGAGGCCAGTATCTGGACATTATAGGATTAGGATATAGAATGAGGCCGGATATCTGGACATTAAAGGATGTAGATTATAATGAGGCCAGTATCTGGACATTATAGGATTAGGATATAGAATGAGGCCGATATATGGCATTATAGGATGTAGCGAATATCTGGGCAATATGTATGTAGGATATAGGATGAGGCCAGATATCTGGACATTATAGGATGTAGGATATAGAATGAGGCCAGAATCTGGGCATTTATAGGATTAGGATAGATATCTGGACATTATAGTATATAGGATATAGAATGAGCCAGATATCTGGACATTATAGGATGTGATATAATGAGGCCAGATATCTGGACATTATAGGATGTAGGATATAGAATGAGGCCGATATCTGCATTAACTAGGTTGTAGGATATAGGATGAGGCCAGATATCTGACATTATAGGATGTGGATATAAATGAGGCGGATATCTGGACATTATAGGATGTAGGATATAGAAGAGGTCCGGATATCTGACATTATAGGATGTAGGATATAGATGAGGCCAGGATATCTGGACATTATAGGATGTAGGATATAGAATGAGGCCGGATATCTGGACATTATAGTATGTAGGATATAGAATGAGGTCGGATATCTGGACATTATAGGATGTAGGATATAGAATGAGGCGGATATCTGGACATTATAGGATTAGGATATAGAATGAGGCCGGATATCTGGACATTATAGTATGTAGGATATAGAAATGAGGTCGGATATCTGGACATTATAGGATGTAGGATATAGAATGAGGTCGGATATCTGGACATTATAGGAGTTAGGATATAGAATGAGGCCGGATATCTGGACATTATAGTATGTAGGATATAGAATGAGGCCGGATATCTGGACATTATAGGATGTAGGATATAGAATGAGGTCGGATATCTGGACATTATAGAGTTAGGATATAGAATGAGGCCGGATATCTGGACATTATAGGATGTAGGATATAGATGAGCCGGTATCTGGACATTATAGAGTAGGATATAGAATGAGGCCGGATATCTGGACATTATAGAGTTAGGATATAGAATGAGGCGGATATCTGGACATTATAGTATGTAGGATATAGAATGAGGCCGGATATCTGGACATTATAGTATGTAGGATATAGAATGAGGCCGGATATCTGGACATTATAGTATGTAGGATATAGAATGAGGCCAGGTATCTGGACATTATAGGATGTAGGATATAGGATGAGGCCGGGTATCTGGACATTATAGTATGTAGGATATAGAATGAGGCTCGGATATCTGGACATTATAGGAGTTAGGATATAGAATGAGGTCGGATATCTGGACATTATAGTATGTAGGATATAGAAATGATGGCGGATTTGGACATTATAGGAGTTTAGGATATAGAATGAGGCCGGATATCTGGACATTATAGGAGTTAGGATATAGAATGAGGCCGGATATCTGGACATTATAGGAGTTAGGATATAGAATGAGGCCGATATCGGACATTATAGGATGTAGGATATAGGATGTGGAAGACGGTGGTGGTGGTGGCAAAGTGACTGGAAGCATTATCCGCTATCCAGCCAATAACCTTTTCACACTGCTCTGTGTTCAATAGTGATGTCCTGCTGCGGTCCTCTAGTAATTGGAACAGGAAAGTCGAGCGAGAAAATGTGGGTGTTTGTTATGGCACAATTTTAGCTTGCCCACGGCCTCGGCCTCTGCATGCAACATCACCTTCACATCCACTTCCCCATCCCTTGCCATTCGCCTTGCCCATTTTAAGTGTACTACAATGTTTTCCACATTCACTACAAATGGCTGAATTTGGAGCGAACTTACATGTGATCCGTGTGCAGGAAAACCACAGTTTAAAATATCTTGCCTGTTGGTAACAATTTTTATCTTCAGCAAACTGGTGTCAATAACTAGGGTAACATATCAAAGAAGTGACCGGCACATCCAAAAATAGACCCAATGTGAACAGGTGTTAAACTTAGAGTCACCAACTCATGCACATTCAAGAAAAAAAGGTAGCACACTGTAGCGCTGTAGCTTGCAGACACAAAATATGGAAAATGAATTGCATCATTACCTTAGAAATATGAAAAATTGAGAAGTCTTAGCGCATAAAATGGCCAATTTATGTGTACCTGGAAGGCACGTTAAGGCTCTTCTCGTATATCAGGTCCTAAGTATGCCAATCCTCACTTAGAAAAGTCTGTCCTCATGGGAACATGTGAATCCTCTCTCTAGACTGAAATCTACATCTCTGTGGAGGGGTAATGGACCTTGTATAATTAAAACACCTGTGACCAACAGGTGGAGTGCTCAGGCAGAAGGTAAATTAATACATATAAAAAACTGACCGGCACATCCAAAAAAAGACCCAATGTGAACAGGTGCTAAACCTAGAGTCACCAACTAATGCACATTCAAGAAAAAAAGGTAGCACACTGTAGCGCTATAGCTTGCAGACACAAAATATGGAAAATGAATTGCATCACTGCCTTAGAAATATGAAAAATTGAGAAGTCTTAGCGCATAAAATGGCCAATTTATGTGTACCTGGAAGCCACGTTAAGGCTCTTCTCGTATTCCAGGTCCTAACTATGCCAATCCTCGCTAGAAAAGTCTGTCTGTATGGGAACATATGAATCCTCTCTCTAGACTGAAATCTACATCTCTGTGGAGGGGTAATGGGCCTGGTATAATTAAAATGCCTGTGACCAACAGGTGGAGTGCTCAGCCAGAAGGTAAATGAATACACTGACCAGCACATCCAAAAATAGACCTAATGTAAACAGGTGCTAAACCTAGAGTCACCAACTCATACACATTCAAGAAAAAAAGGTAGCACATTGTAGCGCTATAACTTGCAGACACAAAATATGGAAAATGAATTGAGAAGTGTCTGCAAGCTATAGCGCTACAGGGTGCTACCTTTTTTCTTGAATAACTAGGGTAAGACACAAGAAAAACAGTTGAATGGAGACCGGAAATGCCTCAATTTTTAGCCCACAGATAGATGAGGCGTGTGACGGAGATACCACCCTATAAAATATGTGGCCTGTATTTTTTTACAGCAAAATAGTGTTAATAATTGGAGTCACACACAGCAAAAACAGTTGAATGGAGGGGTGAAATGCCACAATTTGTAGCCCACAGCTAGATGAGGCGTGTGACGGAGATACCACACTGTAAAATATATGGCTTGTATTTTTATTTTGTTTCAGCAAAATACTGTCAAGAACTAGGGTAGGACACAGTAAAAACAGTTGAATGGAGGCCTGAAATGCTACAATTTTTAGCCCACAGATAGATGAGGCATGTGATGGAGATAGCACACTTTCAAATCTCTAGCCTGTATTTTTGTTCCTTTTTGGGCAGAAAAATTGTGTCAATAAGTAGGCTAAGACACAACAAAAATAATTTTATGGAGGCCTGAAATGGCACAATTTTGAGCTTAATGATATGCGATCCGTGTGGTGAACAAAACTCATTGTAAAATATGTGCCCTGTAGCTAAATATTTTTTGGGCAGCTAAATATTTTTTGGTCAGCAAAATGGTGTCAAGAAATTATATGACACTCCAAAAAAAATTTACAGTACCACAAAAATGGCAGAAATTTCTGCACACTCAGATGTGATGGCTGGGACAGGCAAAGCCGCTTAAAATAGCTGGATTTTCACGCTGTACTGTGAAAAGGATCTGGCTGTATTCTGCAGTGTCAACAAGCAAATGGATAAGAAAGGGGTCTGGATCGCTTTGGAATAAAATAATCAGGATTAAGATGCAAAAAATTTTTTTTCCTGGTCACTGATACCTGGGGCTATGTATATATGGTAAATATATGTAATAGGCAGAAGCAGGAGACAGTGATGGAATGGACCCTCTTGATGTATGCCACATACAATGCCTGCCTGCTACTGAGATCCATAAATCCACATACAGTGCGTGCATGTGAATCGCCCGCCAGGGCAGTGGGGTACTTGGTACCGGGCCGCTGTCTCAAAGGGATGTGTCACGGCAGCAGTGACCCGGTCCATGGCCCTGGGTGTCCAATAAAAGGGGAATTGTTATGATTTGGTAGCTGAGGAGAGCAGGCAAAAAAGGCAATACACCAGAGAGGTTGGAATCTACTGGATTGCAGTACCCTGACTAACCACAACAACTAAAGGCAGCCGTGGAGCGTACCTACATTGGTCCTAGACGCCTCATCACAGCCTAAGAAGCTAACTACACCTAAAGATAGAAAGAGGAAAACTATCTGCCCCGGAGCAGATCCCCAAAGAACAACATGTAATGGCGGTTAGACAAGAGGAAATACAGACACAGACAGAAAATAGTATGAGCAAACGTTGGGGCCCAATCTTCCTAGAAAGAAAAGGATAGGAAGGACACTTACTGCAATCCAAAAAACCCTAAAAAAATACCAACTCACTAATTGCAAAAACACCTGAGATCACACGACCTCTACCGCCTAAATTAGTTCTCTGGTGTAACAAAACTAAGCAGCAGCCACTGAAAAAACTGGAAAAGGCAAATGAACAAATAACAGTGGCTCAGATAAACTGAGAGGAGCACAAGCCCCCGGAGGGGACCTGGCTGACCTCCACAGAAGTGCAGGACAAAATGCAAAAAGCAAGCACAAAAATAAAAGCAGAAAATATCTTATCTGTTAGCAGAAGATGCAGGCAAGACACAGCAAGCTTCCAAGTGAACCAGGAACCAAATTTGAGACAAGAACAATTGATCACCGGCAACCCTGATGGGAGGGAACCTCCCTTATATAAGACCAGTCTGTAACACCTGATTGCCAATCTTCACAATCTTCATTGAATAGTTCAGTACTGTTTGTAACCACCAGAGGGAGCTTCTGCTCAGAATTCATTTCTAACACATTCACAACAGTACCCCCCCCTTGAGGAGGGGTCACCGAACCCTCATTTGGGCAACCAGGTCGGCCAGGATGAGCTCTGTGATACGCACGGATCAGTCTCCTAGCATGGATGTCCGAAGCAAACACCCAAGAATTGTCCTCCTGACCATAACCTCTCCACTTAACCAAATACTGGAGTTTCCGTCTAGAAAAACGAGAATCCAATATTTTCTCAACCACATACTCCAGATTGCCCTTAACCAAAACAGGGTCAGGAGGCGCAGCCATAGGAACCACTGGCTCGACAAACCTCTTCAATAAGGACTTGTGGAACACGTTATGGATCTTAAATGTCCCTGGAAGAAGTAAACGAAAGGAAACAGGATTAAGAATCTCCATGATCTTATAAGGTCCAATGAACCTAGGCTTAAACTTAGGAGATGCAACTCTCATAGGGATATTTCTTGAGGACAACCAGACCAAGTCCCCCACTTCAAACCGAGGACCATCAGTCCTATGCCGGTTGGCAAACCGCTGGGCCCTCTCCTGAGGGAGGGACAATCTCTCCACTACCTGGTCCCAAATCTGCTGCATACGCTCCACAACAGAGTCAACACCTGGACAGACAGAAGCCTCCGTCTGTCCCGAAGAAAATCGAGGGTGAAACCCAAAATTGCAGAAAAATGGAGACATCAAAGTGGCAGAGCTAGCCCTATTATTAAGAGCAAACTCAGCCAAAGGCAAAAAAGAGACCCAGTCATCCTGATCAGCAGACACAAAGCATCTCAGATAAGTCTCCAATGTCTGGTTTGTTCTCTCAGTTTGTCCATTGGTCTGAGGATGAAAAGCCGAGGAGAAAGACAATTGAACACCAAGTTTAGAACAAAAAGTCCTCCAAAATCTGGAAACAAACTGGACTCCTCTGTCAGACACAATGTTCTCAGGAATGCCGTGTAACCGAACCACGTGCTGAAGGAACAAAGGCACCAATTCGGAGGAGGAAGGCAACTTAGGTAATGGCACAAGTGTATCATTTTGGAAAACCTATCACAAATCACCCAGATAACGGTCATTCTCTGAGAAACAGGGAGGTCGGAAATGAAATCCATAGAGATATGGGTCCATGGTCTCTTGGGCACAGGCAATGGCATCAACAAACCACTAGAGCGAGAGCAAGGCTTGGAGCGAGAGCAAGTCCCGCAGGACTGCACAAATTCCCTGACGTCACGAGACAAAGTAGGCCACCAAAATGACTGACTAACCAAGTCTCTGGTACCAAAAATTCCGGGATGACCGGCCAACGCGGCACAATGAATCTCAGACATCACATTCTTTTTCCACCGGTCTGGGACAAACAATTTCCCAATAGGGCAGCGCTCGGGTTTATCCTCCTGACACCCTTCCAGAGCCAGTCTCAAATTGGGCGAGATGGCGGAAAGAACTACACCCTCTTTCAAAATAACAGCAGGATCAGATAACTCAGGAGAGTCCGCAAGGAAACTCCTCGAGAGGGCAAAATATTCCATAATAACCATGCCGAGCCAGCGCCTCCCTTAAAGGAAAACGAGGAGTGCTGGTACCTACCCTCATTCGGAGTATATCACCCACGAAAGCCTAAGCAAATTAGAGTTGTCTTTGATTCAAGCGCCAAACATCAAGGCATATCTCTCAACGATGTCCTCACAGGCCCTAATCTAACAAACAACCTAGTAGGGGTGTTGATGAGGTTCAGGAAAGAGCCCATCGCCATCACTGCCGACATTGAACAGATGTTCCACTGTTTCATAGTCAGAGAGGGTCACAGGAATGTCCTCAGGTTCCTGTGGCACAAGGACAACGACCCCAGCAAAGAGATGGTGGTGTATCGCATGAGGGTGCACGTATTCGGGAACAGCCCTTCGCCGCCGTGGTAAACTATGGCCTGCGGAGAACTGCACTGGAAGGAGAGTCTGAATATGGAACAGACGCCAGAGACTTTGTAGAGAAGGACTTCTATGTAGATGATGGACTAAAATGATCTCTACCCACAGAAGAAGCGGCAATCGACCTACTTAAGAGGATCCAAGGTATGCTGTACCAAGCTAAGCTTAGATTGCACAAAAGTGCTTCAAACAGCCTGACTGTCATGAGAGCCTTTGAGTCAAGTGACCATGCACCAGGATTCAAGGACATAAACCTGACACCAGACTGTCCGCCTGTGCAGAGAAGTTTAGGCCTGAGGTGGAACCTGTCAGCCGAAGGCAGACAAACCATTCACTAAAAGTGGGGTCTTGTCAGTCGTGAACAGCTTATACGATCCACTGGGATTCGTAGCACCAATTATCATACAAGTTAAAAATCCCTTATGAGACAACTTTCCAAAACTGTCAAGGACTGGGATGCCCCACTCCCTCCTGATAAGAAACCAAAATGGAAAACCTGGAAGCAGTCTTTGTGTACCTTGGATGAAATCCACATACCGAGATGCTACGCCACAACCTCACTTGCTGCTAGCACTTGGAAGGTATTCCTTGTGTTCTCGATACATCCAAGGAGGCCATTGCAGCTGTTGCCTACCTGAAGGTGAAGGGATCCGACAATCGAGATCACGTCGGGTTCATTTTCGGTAAGGCTAAGTTGGCTCCCAAGCCTGACCACACTATTCCCAGGCTCGAACTCTGTGGGACTGTGCTTGCAGTAGAACTCGCAGACTTTATACAGCATGAGCTGGACACCAACATAGATAACGTACAATACTACACTGACAGTAAGGTTGTGTTAGGTTACATCTATAACCAAACAAGGCGCTTCTACTAATGATGAGCGAGCATAATCGGTAATGCTCAGTACTTGCCCGAGCATCGCTGTACTCGCGGTACTCGGCGATGGCCGATCATTTCCGAGATTGCTCGGCGGGAGTTCTGGTCCACGCCCTGCATGTTTGGCGCTCTTTAGAGCGCCAATCAACATGCAGGGATTGTCTGCCACTCACTGTAATGCCGCAGCCATCTTGGTTGTGGTATTGCAATGAATGGCTGGCCGCACAGCGTCACCAGGTCTATAAGAGACCTGGCGGCGTCATGCTCGTCACATTCAGCTCCAGAATCAGCTAGTGTAGGAAGAGCTGCTGCCAAGAAAGGGTCAGATTTCGGGGTTTATAAGGTAGTGTGCTTATACCATAATAGAATACACAAATCCAGCTTAATCAACAGTCCTTCTAAATACTTATTACGGCTTATATAGATTGCAGTGCTAGGTAGGCAGGGAGTGTATGTGCGTATATACATATCAGTGCAAGGCATGTGTGGCACCCCTGAGGGTTCAGTCGTCACAGAGGTATTGCACCTCATCCAGAGGTGTGATACTCCACTCTCAGGTAAGGAGGGAGCACCACCCAGGACTCTGTGATGATACCCTGGAATGGGAGCTCCATTCCTTGTGCTGTTCTAGAACTTTCCACAAAGAGGACTACGACCCCCATCGTGTTTTGCCAGCACAGAGCAAAACCATCCCCCTCTTCACCCTTGTGCCTGCAGCCTCGCTGCAATTCACTGTTTGAAAGTACAGCTCACTCCTTCCTTTTGCCCCCACCTCAGGAATTTCTTTGTCTCCTCAGACCTGCAGACTGTCCTATAGCTTATCATGGGAATTCATTCTTTTGGTCATAACTCGCAGGGAGCTTATGTTAGAGACACGAAAGCTACTGTTCTGAATCATGCGTCCATCAGACATCGTTACTGTGGTACTGGTGAGTTCGTAAGTACAACGGAACCAGAGATATGAAATACTCTGGTACATAGTGGACTATCTCATCCGAGTTTGGACTCATTAGAACAGTCATTTCAGAATAAGATCACTGATAGATCTGCCGTTATTCTGCCAGGTCCGCCAGCCGAGTTATGGTCTTTATAAGGTTCCAGAGCTTAAAACTGTAACTTCGAGCTATGGGAGATGGCCAGAAAACCAGCCTCTTTTGTGAGGTCACAAGCCAGGGTATAAGTCTGCAAACTAGCCCCCCTGGGCAGATCTAGCTGGAGATAACTTGACTGAAAGAGCTCCAAATGAACTATGACGTGTGGCTCCTCCCCCAGCCTGTCTTGCCTGCAATTAACAGAGTGCCATGTAAGTTTTTCACCTTTAACCCTGTTTTATTTTAAATTGCATTGTACATAATTGTATTGTCTCAGCTTGTTACATCTTTTTATACTGTATAAACACTGCCTGCATTTTAGGAATAAACATATAAAATTATTAGTTTGGTTCTCCTGCTCTATAAACGAATTAGCACGTGCCTGAAGTAACTACGCTACTAATTTGGGGTTGCTATGGACCCTCTTGATAAATTGTTCATTAAGGAAATCGTAGCTGGTGGCAGCTAAAAAAGAAGGGGTGTAAAGTGTTGACCTATGGGGTGGCGTTGGCAGTGACGGAGCGGGTTTTATAAGTGTATTGCCTGGCTGCAGCCCGGAGTAATTATAATTCACTCACTGCAGCGTGCCCAATAGCCAGCACACATCCAAGCGGCCCGTCTGGCGACTAATTATCCTAGGTGCAGTTCCCTGACTGACCTGAGGGTAAGGGGGCCCAGAGAGCTGCAAGTTCCTAAGTGGAAGTGGGATAATTATTATTCCTGACACATTGGGTCGGACGGCAGCAGCCGTCGTGTGTGTGCCGTTTTCATCACAGACTCTAACACCTGCACCCAACACAGACTATAGCAGCAGGGCACCCTGGATGTACCCTAAGGGAGGATGGTCTTATCCCTGGCTGGCTAGGAAAGAGTGTATGGGTGGTGGGTGGAGTAAGTAAGAAGGAGGGGAAGTGAAGCTTAGAGAGCAGGAAGGAGAGAGACAGAGACATGAGAGAAAGTGAAAGTAACAGACGTGTGGTGAAGCAGCTCCCTGTCAGGAGGAGCTGCAGAAGGAAAGAGACTGTAGAGACAGTTTGTGAGGGGACCTGGAGCTGACAGCAGCTCGTCCCCAGAAGGAGAAAGTTAGATAAGAAGTAACAGAGAGAGAGAGAAGCTTCTGGAAGGACAGAAAGGGTCCTAGGGGCACGGATAGTGAGTGATCCATCCATGGGGCCCGATCCAATTGTGGAGGGACCAGGTCGCAGAATGGACACCGGCCCCTAGCCTAGTGGAGAACTTTAAGACTCAGCTAGCAAGCCGGAGGCAGTGGCATCTCTAGGTGCCTCAGCTACTGAACTGCAATTATCTTCTCCGAAAAGATAGCCATAAGGGAGCAAGGAAACGCAGAAAGGACGTTATCCGCCAAGGTCCGCGGCTACTGGCTTGGGACACTGATTGCGAGGTGTTTGACAGGAAGGAAAAGTGGAAAGTCAGCACAGTGAGACGACTGAGAAAGGAACATATTTAAAGGAGTCCTGCAAAGGTGTATCCTGATCTACCTGGGAGTTTGCTGAGCCCCTCACCTGGAGGACACGGCACCAAGTGGGCATCTGTGCACACCAGAACTGTGAGTAAAGCTTTGGAAACTGCATCTGACTGTGTCTTCTCAAGTTCTTCCTGCAACACTCACTCAGCACTGCTACATCTACCAGCATCATTATCCTCTACAATATAGATCTGCCCTGGGACAGCAAGCTCTGCCTGTGGAGAGCTATTCCAATTCTGCTGCATCACACCACCAGTCCCAGAGGATCTGCACTGCAGCGCTGGTCACTTCTGACCAGAAACCACAGGTGGCGTGACGAACACTTCAATACAAACTCTTTATCATCCCCTGTAAATATTCCCTGTTGTGAATGTGTTAGAAATGAATTCTGAGCAGAAGCTCTGGTGGTTACAAACAGTACTGAACTATTCAATGAAGATTGTGAAGATTGGCAATCAGGTGTTACAGACTGGTCTTATATAAGGGAGGTTCCCTCCCATCAGGGTTGCCGGTGATCAATTGTTCTTGTCTCAACTTTGGTTCCTGGTTCACTTGGAAGCTTGCTGTGTCTTGCCTGCATCTTCTGCTAACAGATAAGATATTTTCTGCTTTTATTTTTGTGCTTGCTTTTTGCATTTTGTCCTGCATTTCTGTGGAGGTCAGCCAGGTCCCCTCCGGGGCTTGTGCTCCTCTCAGTTTATCTGAGCCACTGTTATTTGATCATTTGCCTTTTCCAGTTTTTTCAGTGGCTGCTGCTTAGTTTTGTTACACCAGAGAACTAATTTAGGTGGTAGATGTCGTGTGATCTCAGGTGTTTTTGCAATTAGTGAGTTGGTATTTTTTTTAGGGTTTTTTGGATTGCAGTAAGTGTCCTTCCTATCCTTTTCTTTCTAGGAAGATTGGGCCCCAACGTTTGCTCATACTATTTTCTGTCTGTGTCTGTATTTCCTCTTGTCTAACCGCCATTACATGTTTGGGGCTTCCTATGTTCTTTGGGGATCTGCTCCGGGGCAGATAGTTTTCCTCTCTCTATCTTTAGGTGTAGTTAGCTTCTCAGGCTGTGACGAGGCGTCTAGGACCAACGTAGGTACGCTCCATGACTGCCATTAGTTGTTGTGGTTAGTCAGGGTACTGCAATCCAGTAGATTCCAACCTCTCTGGTGTATTGCCTTTTTTGCCTGCTCTCCTCAGCTACCAAATCATAACAGTATCACCGGCCAAACTGAAAATTATATAGTACTCACAGAAGGGAAAGATAGTGTAAAAAAAAAAAATTGTCAGAGTTGTCAGAGATATTTTCTTTTTTTTTCTTTCCCTCTTTTTCTCTGGGTGCTGAGGATTTTTTTTTCTCTCAATGGAGTTTGCACAGTTGTCTGGCCGTGTGGATCAGCTTGCCACTGAAGTTCGGAGTATTGCTACCTATCTTGCAGGGTTGCCGGTTGTGGAACCTAGGATCCCCATGCCAGATTTGTTTTTAGGGGATCGAGCCAAATTTCTGAATTTCAAAAATAACTGTAAGTTGTTTTTTGCCTTAAAATCTAAGTCCTCAGGAAACGCAGCGCAGCAGGATCAAATTGTCATCTCTCTCCTGCGCGGCGATCCTCAGGATTGGGCTTTTTCCCTGACACCTGGGATCCTGTTTTGAGTAATGTTGATGCGTTTTTTCTGGCTCTGGAGTTATTGTACGATGAACCTAATGTCACTGATCAAGCTGAAAAAGCCTTGTTGGCATTAAATCAGGGGCTTGAGGACGCTGAGTTATACTGTCAGAGATTCCGAAGGTGGGCAGTCCTGACCAAATGGAATGATGATGCTTTGGCAGCCCTTTTTCGGAAGGGTCTGTCAGAGAATGTAAAAGATGTTATGGTGGGTTTCCCTGCTCCCTCTGGTCTCAATGATTCTATGTCATTGGCGATTCAAATTGACAGACGTTTGCGTGAGCGTAGAGGTATGCGTGGAATAGTGTTGCCTTGTGAACCAGCTTCTGAACCCATCCAGTGTGATAGAGTGGCTTCTGGGGCACAGCATCATGAGTTTCGAAAACGCAATGGTTATGTTTCTACTGTGGTGACGCCTCTCATGCTATTTCAGTCTGCCCTAAGCGGGGAAGACGTTTTGCACGCTCAGTTGTCTTGGGTAGTGTTCAGACTAAATTTCTGTTGACTGTTACCCTGATTTGCTCCCTGTCGACATTTTCTGCTCAGGCTTTTGTTGATTCGGGAGCAGCTATTAACCTGATGGATTTTGATTTTGCTAAACGTTGTGGGTTTCCCTTGATACCCCTACGGAAGTCTATTCCCAACTGGGGATTGATTCTACCCCTTTGGCTGAGAATAAACCCCAGTCTTCTACTCAGGGGATAATGAGGGTTGAACCTGATCATCAGTAGAGTTGCAAATTTTTGGTGCTGTATAATCTGCATGACATTATTGTACTAGGTTTCCCTTGGTTACAGTCTCATAATCCTGTTTTGGATTGGAAATCTGTGTCTGTAACCAGTTGGGGCTGCCAATGTGTTAATGCCAACACTCCTGTTTTTTTCTGCCTCTTCCCAGGCTCAGGATGTTCCTGACTTTTTGACTGATTTTTCTGATGTGTTTAGCGAAAGTAAATCTGCATCCTTGCCCCCCCATAGGAGCTATGACTGCGCTATTGAATTAGTGCCTGGTAGTAAATTCCCTAAAGGTCGCCTTTTTAACTTGTCTGTACCTGAACATGACGCTATGCGGTCTTATATCAAGGAGTCATTGGAGAAGGGTCATATCAGACCATCCTCTTCACCCTTAGGTGCCAGTTTTTTCTTTGTGGCCAAAAAGGATGGTTCATTAAGGCCGTGTATTTATTATAGTCTCTTGAACAATATCACTGTGAAATATCAATATCCGTTACCCTTGATTTCTGACCTGTTTTCCAGGGTGAAAAGTGCTACTTGGTTTACCAAGCTTGACCTCAGGGGGCATATAACCTTATTCGCATTAAGCACGGGATGAATGGAAGACGGCATTTAATACCCCAGAGGGGCATTTTGAGTACCTAGTGATGCCCTTTGGGCTCACAAATGCTCCTTTCGTCTTCCAGTACTTCATGAATGACATTTTCAGGGATTTTGTGGATAAATTTCTGATTGTTTATTTGGATGATATCTTGATTTTTTCCAATGACTGGGACTCTCATGTGAAACATGTTCGGACTGTGTTCCAGATTTTGAGAGAGAATGCTCTGTATGTGAAGGGATCAAAGTGTCTTTTTGGCGTACAGAGGATCTCATTTCTGGGATTCATTTTGTCCCCATCTGTTATTGAAATGGACCCGGTCAAGGTTCAGGCCATCTGTGATTGGGTCCAAACTACTTCATTAAAGGCTCTTCAGAGATTCTTGATTTTGCCAATTTTTATCGTAAATTTATTGGTAATTTCTCTGTTATTGTTAAACCATTGACTGATTTGACCAAGAAGGGTTCTGATGTGGTGAATTGGCCTCCTGAGGCAGTCCTGCGTTTCAGGAAACTTAAGCAGAGATTCACTTCTGCTCCTGTTCTACGGCAGCCTGATGTTTCTCTGCCATTTCAGGTGGAGGTTGATGCCTCTGAAATTGGGCAGGTGCCATTTTGTCCCAAAGAGATCCAGAGACCTCTAAAAGTAACCCTTGTGCCTTTTTCTCTCGAAAATTTTCTCCAACTGAACGTAATTATGACGTGGGTAATCGGGAGTTATTGGCCATGAAGTGGGCTTTTGAAGAGTGGAGACATTGGCTGGAGGGAGCCAAACATCAGGTGGTGGTCCTCACGGACCATAAGAATCTGGTTTATCTGGAATCAGCCAAGCGACTTAATCCTAGACAGGCCAAGTGGGCCTTGTTTTTCACACGTTTTAATTTTGTGGTTTCCTTTCTTCCTGGCACTAAGAATGTTAAAGCGGATAAAGGTGACAATGTGCTCTTTCATCTCCGGTTTGTTGCTTAGTGTGCGCTGGAGAGAGTTGAATCTGGACAACGCTTGTTCACGGTTGTTCGGGAGCCTTACCCTGGTAGCTCTGAAGGGTAGGGGAAAAACCCAGTGATTAGTCTCGTCCTTAAAGAACTCATTGTCCATTATCTTGACAAATTCCTTGTCTTCCATTGACGGGGCTACTTTGTTGTCATCCTTAGTGGTACAAAACACTGATCTTCCCAAATCGTCTGCATAGGGAGAAGGATGACATCAGGCAGCTGTACGGGATCTGGAGGCTTCTCTTTCACCTCATAGTGAAGAGGGCATGGTTTGCAGAAAGTAGTGCATCCATCCTGGCGTACATAGGTCTTAAAGGAATTGACTCCTGTTCGGTCCAAGCATACATTTCCTATAACTATCCACCCCAAGTCTAGTTTTCTGAGCATAGGGGGCGTAGTCAGGACCATTACACTGTTGGCGGACCTTATGTATCCTTAAATTGTCTCTGCCGAGCAGAAGTAAGATTTCAGCATCTGTGTCCATAGGTGGGATAACGCTGGTTAAGTGCCTTAAGTGTGGATGTGGAAACGCAGCTTCCCGGGTAGGGATCTCATCCCTTTGGTCGGGTATTTGATCACATTCGATTAATGTAGGTAGGGGTATTTCTACGCCTCCGTTGATAGGGGAAGCAATAAAACCTTGTGCCCGTCTACCACTAGTCTCTATGCGACCCGAGCAGGTATTCAGATGTAGGGCGTTGATGGTCCCCTGATACCAAAGGCTTCAAAGAACTTAGGTCCAGCTAGAGATCGATTGCTCTGGTCGTCAATGATGGCATACATTTTTACTGCCTTCTCTGGATGCCCTTCTGGATAAACTCTGATTAAGCATATCCTGGCACAGCATTTAGCACTTCGGTTTCTCCCCACATACCTCTGAGCATGAGCAGGAGACGACCGTGGTAGACTTGTCGTGGTTCTGTGGCTCCCTGCCATGGCTTGCTGCTGGACTAGGGGTCACTGCGACTGCTTAATTGCTGGTGGCTGAGGTTGGATGTAAGGCTGATGGTGTTTGTCGCTATGACACTCTTCACACTTACTGGAAGATTTACAGTCCTTGGCCATGTGTTCTAATGAGGCGCAGCACTTGAAACATACCCCAAGTTCGCTGAGGATTTTCTTGCGCTCCTGCATGGTTTTGGACCTGAAGCCTCTACATTTGTTCAATGATGTGGTTTTTTGTGAATGGGACACTCACGGTTGAAAGATTTATCCCTCGACGGAATAGTGTACTGCTTATCAGCGGTACTGCAGGTGGTGGCAGGTTAGTCTTCCTGACACTTACACTGTTTCCTCAAGTCCTTGCGTCTGTGTGTGATGCTTTCATACCTTGATGAGGATGTTGCTGGAGCTGCAGTGTTGGACTCCAGGGAAATCTAGACTAGGGTCATTCCTCATTTGGGCCTGTTCATCGACAAACTTGCTGAACTGAATGAACGGAGGAAAAGTGACATCATGTGACCTTTTGTACCTGGGGACGCACACTGCCCACTTCTCTTGCAGACTATGTGGCATCTTTGAGACGATTGGGTTCACCCCATGGGCAGTGTCCAGGTAGCACAGTCCAGACAGACGAGGGTCTCTTTTCGCAAGTTCCAGCTCCATAAGCAGATCACTTAAGTCCAGAAGTTTGTGGGCTTCCTTAAGATTGATCCTTGGAACATTCTGCAGTCTCTTAAATAGGGACTTTTCTATGGCTTCAGCGCTGCTGTAGGTTCTTTCAAGTCTCTGCCAGGCAGCAGCCAGACCTGCTTCAGGTTGTCCCACATAGATGGTCCTAAGACTCTTGATACGGTTTGTGGATTCTGGACCCAACCATTTTACCATGAGCTCGAGCTCCTGCTCCACGGATAGGTTGAGGTCGGCAATGGCGGCCTTGAAGGTTGCTTTCCAGGCTCTGTAGTTCTCTGCATGGTCGTCGAATTTTGAGAGACTGGTGTTGATTAGCTCTCTGCTCACCATGAACCTGGCAAACTCGGACATGTTTGCTCCTTCACTCCTTGTTACCGTGTTAGCTTGTGGTGCCCCTCGGGGGTATAAGCTGTGAGGCTGGAAGGGTGAATTGTTCCCGGGTAGAATGATGTTGCTACAGGGTTGAGCTGTGGTGGTTTAATCTCTGGATTTCTGATGACTGCTGCTTGAACTGTGGAGGCGGGCTGGAGTGCGCCTTGTGGTCGTCTTGCGGTGATGACTGCTTCTGAGGGGACACATCATGGCGTTGGTCTTGGGTCTCTGCGGAGGCTGTGGGTGACACTGGCACTGTAAGTTGGGCTGACTTTGATGTTTCTGAAATGTTGGTTGAACGTCGCTGGAGAAGGTGTGCGCTGCAGATATCTGTTTCTGCTATGCGGAAAAAGGCCAGTAGGTGGCAGCAGAGCAGCATGTAAGAACAGATACCATGAAAATAATACAATACAATTTGGGAAACTGCAAAGCACAACCCAAAAGCCCGGAACCGGCCAAACAGAGCAGCACACTACAGGACAGCTGCTACATGATAGCTACTACACAACAGCTGCTACACGATAGCTACTACTACTCCAATACTGCTCCTTCCGCTCCGATTCGTGTGTCCAGAGGTTTCTGACCACATCTGGGTATCAGAGCGCTCAGAAGAAATTGGGTAACAAAATTCGGCGTCCATTTCATTGTGCCATCTCTTGTAAAATGGAAAAAATTGGGGCTAAAGCAACATTTTAGAGTAAAAATAGCAATTTATCTTATTCATTTCCTTACGCATTTCCTGACAGCGTGCTGAAGCATTCGAGGGGTGCGGGTTTTAAATGCTCTCACTTTTGGGGAGTTTGCAATATATCGGCTCCGAAAAGTCCAATAAATCTGAACAGGTCCCTAAAGAAACAGTTTTGTAAATGTCTTGAAAAAGATGATAAATTGTTGCAAAATGTTTATCCCTTCTAACATCCGAAACAAATGATGCAGAAGTAAAGTGACACCTGAGAAATGGGATTTATCCATCATCTTGTGCAGCAGGACGGACGGGTCTGAGGATACAAAGATTCAAAGTAAAAAAATGCAACAGTTTCATAATTTTTGCAAAATTTTCACACATATACACACAAATATGGACCTAAATTTACCACTTGCATGAAGCACACTAAAATCAGAGGGATCCGGAGGAGCTCCAGAGATATTAACTCAAAGTGACAGTGGTAAGAATTGTAAAATTTCACCTGATCATTAACCCCTTCCCGACCTTTGACACAGCGTATGCGTCATGAAAGTCGGTGCCATTCCGACCTATGACGCATACCCTGCGTCATGAAAGGATCTCGTCCCTGCGGGCCGGAGAGCCGGGGTCACTCAAAGTCACCCGACCCGCCGGCACAGGACCCTTGTGCTTCACCACAGGGGGGTTTTTCTTAACCCCCCCGTGGCCACGATCGCTCTGATTGGCTGTTAAAAGTGAAACAGCCAATCAGAGCAATCTGTAATATTTCACCAATTTAATTGGTGAAATATTACAATCCAGCCATGGCCGATGCTGCAATAGCATCTGCCATGGCTGGAGACCGAGCCCTGACCCCCCCACACCGAGTCACGGCGGCGATCGGCCGCCGCCACCGAAAGATGGCAGCGGTCGGTCACCGCCGCACTAACAGCTCCCCTCGTCCTGGCCTCCGCTGCCCCCACCTTCCGATCCCCCCCCCCTAACCTTCCGACCACCCTACTCACCTCCCCGATCCACCGATGTCCCTGGATCGGTCCCGGCGTCCGCCCGGGCCTCTTCATGGGCGCCGCCATCTTGGAAAATGGCGGTCGCATGCCAGTGCGCCCCCCAATGTTCAAAAATTTATTTTGATCACTGTGATAAACTGTCACAGTGATCAAAATAAAAAAAAGTAAATGAACCCCCCTGTCAATAGGTAGGACAAATAAAAAAATAAAGAATTTTTTTTTTTTTCCTAGCGGATTTTGCTGCTGATCGCAGCTGATTTTGCTGGGATCTGCGGCGGATATTGCTGCGGTCCGTGGCGGATTTTGCTGCTGACCGCGGCGGATTTTGCTGCTGATCCGCGGCGGATTTTGCTGCGGATCCGCGGCGGATTTTGCTGCGGATCCCGCGGCTGATTTTGCTGCGGATCCGCGGCTGATTTTACTGCGGATCCGCGGCGGATATTGCTACTGAACCCGCGGCAATATTGCTGCGATCCGCGGAAGATATTGCTGCTGATCCGCGGCGGATTTTGCTGCGGATCCGCGGCGGATTTTGCTGCTGATCCACGGCGGATTTTGCTGCTGATCCGCAGCGGATTTTGCTGCGGATCCGCGGCTGAATTTTGCTGCGGATCCGCGCGGATATTGCTGCTGATCCGCGGAAGATATTGCTGCTGATCCGCGGCGGATTTTGCTGGGACCCGCGGGGATTATGCTGCTGATCCCGCGGGATTTTGCTGCTGATCCGCGGCGGATTTTGCTGCTGATCCGCGGCGGATTTTGCTGCGGATCCCGGCTGATTTTTCTGCGGATCCGGCGGATATTCTGCTGAACCCGGCGGATATTGTGCTGATCCGCGGCGGATTTTGCTGCGGATCCGCGGCGGATTTTGCTGCGGATCCGGCGGATATTGCTGCTGAACCGCGGCGGATATTGCTGCTGATCGCGTTTGATATTGCTGCTGACCGCGGCGGATTTTTTCTGCGGATCCGCGGCGGATTTTGCTGCTGATCCGCGGCGGATTTTGCTGCTGATCCGCGGCGGATTTTGCTGCTGATCCGCGGCGGATTTGCTGCGGATCCGCGGCGGATTTTGCTGCGGATCCGCGGCTGATTTTGCTGCGGATCCGCGGCGGATATTGCTGCTGATCCGCGGCGGATTTTGGCTGCGATCCGCGGCGGATTTTGCGGGGGGCCGGGGGGGTTTTTCCCTGGGATCCGGGGGGTTTTTTGCTGCGACCGGGGGGGATTTTGCTGCTGATCCCGGCGGATTTTCCCTGGATCCCGGAAAATTTGCGCTTCCGCGGGGGATTTCTGCCCCCCGGGGGGGAAAATTTTTCGCGGATCCGCGGCGGATTTGCGGTGACCGCGCGTTTTTTCTGCGATCCCGGGGGATTTTGCGGGGGCCCCCCCGGGCGGATTTTGCTGCTGACCGCGGCGGTTTTGCTGGGGTTTCCCGGGGGGGATTGCGGTGATCCGCGACGGATTTTGCTGAAAAACCCGGGGGCGGATGGTTTGCGCAAATTCCGCGGCATTCTGCTGGGGACCGCGGCAGATTTTTTGGGCCGGGGCGGATATTGCGCTGACCCCCCGGGGGATTTTGTTTGTGTTTTCCCGGGGGCCCAAAAATTCTGTGGGGGTCCGCGGCAAATTGGGGCCCGCGGATATTGCTGTGATCCGGGGATATTGCTTTTTTTTCCGCGGCTGTTTTTTGCTGGGGCCCCCGCGGGGGATATTGTGGGGACCCGCGACTGCCGTCATTCATGAAAGGGCCCTCGGACACGGGCTGCCGCGGGGCCCCCGCCCCCGCAGCCATATGAATCCTGCTAAAAAACGCCAAGCGGTATAGCATAACCGACCCCGGTTTTAGCAAAACCGTTCCAGCCGGTCAAACTCGTGAAAAAGGGGGCGGAAAAAAACGCAATTAACCCCCTTAGGGTTAGGGTTAGCATTGGGGTTTTGGGGGAAAAATTTTTGGGGGGGGGGTTTTTGGAATTTGGGTTAGGGTAAAAATTTTTGGGGTTGGGGGGGGGAAAATTTGGGTTGGGGTTTGGGGAATTGGGTTAGGTTTGGGTTTTGGGTTTTGGGGGTTTTAATTGGGTTGGGTTTTTGGGGGGTTTTGGGGTTGGGGTTTTGGTTGGGGTTTGTTTGGGTTAGGTTTGTTAGGGTTTAGGGTTTTGGGGGTGGTTGGGGGGGGGGTTTTAAAAATTGGGGTTTTTATTTGGAAATGGGGGTTTTTTCCATACGCGACATGGGGCCACCATTTTTTCCCCGCAATTTTGCGTTAAAAAAAGTCAAACGGGCCCCCTTTTTATTCCAAGCCCGACTTTTCCCCCAAAAGTGGTTTATCCCCACATAGGGGGATCAGCGTACTCGGGAAAAATTGCCAACAACTTTGGGGGTTCAAAATTTTCCCCTTTTAAAAATTTGGGAAAAAAAAAAAAGGGGACTAAAAAAAAATTTTTTTTGTAAAAAAAAAAAATTTTTTAAATTTTTCACGGCTTCCCGTTAAAACTTCTGTAAGGATTTGGGAGTTTTAAAGTCTTACACACATCATAGATTTCCCTTTTTGGGGCTATTTTTCCAAAAAAGGGGGGTCATTGTGGGGGGTTTTACTTTTTACCATCGGGGGCTCTGCAAAAAAAAATGACGCCCGCAGACCTTCCTCAGTGGGCTTCAAAAGTCACTATTTTCCCCCCGACCCCGACTTTTGCCCATACATTTTTTTTTTTCCCCCCCCTTTAAAGGGGGAAAAAGCTACCAGGAAAAAAATTGGACAACAACTTTGGGTCTAAATTTTTCATTTCCCCCGGGGGAAAAAAAAAAAAATTGGGGACTAAAAACCCCGATTTTGGAAAAAAAATATTTTTTTATTTTCATCCCGGGGCGAAAAAACTTCTGTGTACCCCTTTGGGGGTTTTAAAGTCTCCCCCACACTCTAGAAAAATTTTTTTTCGGGGTCTATTTTTTCCCAAAAAATAGGGGCTTTGGGGGGGGGGTTTCACTTTTTTTCACACGGGGTCTGAAAAAAAGTAACAAGATCCCCCCGGGAAATTCCAAAGTCGCATTTCAAAGCGTCATACTCCCTTCCGACCCCGGATGTGCCCAAACTTTGGTTTCCCCCCCCCCCATAGGGGGTTACAGCGTACCAGGAAAAACGGGAAAAACAATTTTTGGGGAAATTTTTTCCTGTAACCTTTGGGAAAAATTTAAAAAAAAGGGGTTTAAAAAAATTTTTATTTTTGAAAAAAAAAAAAGTTTTTTTTATTTCACGGCCGGTTTAAAATTCTGTAAAGCACCGGGGGGTTTTTCCCCAAAATGCTACATGCTTTTTGAAAAATTCCTTGGGGGGGTCTTTTTCCCAAAATTGGGGGGCCTTTGGGGGGCCCAATTTTTTTAGGCACAAGGGACTTCCCCAAACGAGGGGGAACCGTTTAAAATCAAGCATATTTTCCATTCAAAAAGTCAATTGGCCCCCCCCCTTTTCCCCTTCGAGCCCTGCCGGGGCCCAAACAGGGGGTTTATGCCCCTTTAGAGGTATCTTGACTCGGGAGAAATTCCCCCAAAAAAATTTTGGGCCCCCAAAATTTTAACTTTGCCCAAAAAAAATTTTAAAAAAAAATGGGGCCCAAAAAAAAAAATTTTTTTTTTTTGAAAAAAAAAACTTTTTTTTTTTTTGGGAAAAAAAATTTTGAACACCGGGGTTCAAAGTCCATTTTCATCAGATAATTTCCTTGGGGGGGTCTATTTTCCCAAAAAGGGGGGGGCACTTGTGGGGGAGCCCAATTTTGGGGGGCACACGGGGGACCCCCCAAATGGGGACATGGAACCCCAAAAATACCCATATTTTTCCATTAAAAAAGCAAAGGCGTTTTTTCCCCCTTTCTACCCCGGGGTTTTTCCCCAAAAAAGGGGTTTTTATCCCCAAAAAAGGATCTGTGACTCGGGGGAAAATTTTCCCCAAAAAAAATTTTTTGGATCCAATTTATACTTTTGCCCAGGGGAAAAGAAAAAAAAGGGGGCAAAAAAGAAATTTTTTGTGAAAAAAAAGTACTTTTTTTTATTTACGGAAAATTGGAACACCGGGGGTTCAAATATCATATGATCTAATAAGTTCCTTAGGGGGTCTAGTTTCCAAAATGGGGTCACTTGGGGGGGAGTCCAATGTTTGGGGGCACACAAGGACTTTCCAAATCGAACAACCGTAAATTTTCCAGCATATTTTTCCTTTCAAAAGTCAAAATGGCGCCCTTCCCCTTCCTGACCTGCCTTGCGCCCATACAGGGGTTTATGACCCTTTGAGGTATCTGTGTCTCAGGAAAATTTGCCCAACAATTTTTGACCCAAAATTTTATACTGTTGCCCATGGAAAATGAAAAAAACTAGGCAAAAAAAAATTTTTTTGTGAAAAAAAAGTATTCTTTTTTTTAAGGTCAATTTGTAAAGCCCTGGGGGTTCAAAGTGCTATAGCATCAGTAAGTTCTTGGGGGGGCTAGTTTCCAAAATGGGGTCCTTGTGGGGGAGCTCCAATTTTTAGGGCCACAAGGATTTTCCCAAAATGCGACTGGAAACCGCTAAATACCCAGCATATTTCCTTCAAAAAGTAAAATGGGCTTTTTCCCTTTGACCCCCCCCGTGCGCCCAAACGGGGTTTATACCACATATGAGGATTGTGACCAGGAGAAATTGCCCAAAAAATTTTTTGATCCATTTTATCTTTTGCCCATGTGAAAATGAAAAACGGGCAAAAAAAATTTTTTGGAAAAAAAAATTTTTTTTTTTAAATCTTTAGTGAAGCACCTGGGGGTTAAATCTCCCTTGATTTAATTTCCTTGGGGTCATTTTTAAAAGGGGTCACTTTTGGGGGACTCCAATGTTTTTCAAGTGACTTCAAAGAGAGGGGCCCTAAAAAAAATGGTTTTTTTTAATTTTGTTGGGAAAAAAAAAATCCTGGTCAACTTTTTAAACCCCTTTTAACTTCCCAACAAAAAAAAATTTTTGTTCCCAAAATTGTGTGTGAAAGTAACATGTGGGGGAAAAGTTATTTTAACTATTTTGTGCACATAACTCTTTTTTTAACAGAAAAAAAACAAAAATTTGAAAACTGCGAAATTTTTTAAAATTTTTGCCAAATTTCCCTTTTTTTTTACAAATAAACGCAAAAAACAAAACCCAAAAATTTCCAACATGAAGCCCAATATGTCACGAAAAAAAAATCTCAAATCGCTAGGGGCCGTTGAAGCGTTCCGAGTTATTACCTCAAAAGGGAACGGTGAATTGCAAAAAATGGCAAGGTCTTTAAAGGGTAAAAAATAGGGGGGTCTTGGGGGGGTTAAGACAAAATGGCTCAATCACTAAGGTTTAAAAAAAAGAAAAGGGGAAACCAGGGGTCAGGGTTAAGGTTGCGAAGCAGCGAAAGTCTGAAAAATTTTTTTCAAGTGCAGACCCCCTCGCGCCATGGGGCCCCTCAGTGGACTGTATTAACCCCTTAGTGACAGAGCATTTTGCAGCTTAATGACCGGCCAATTTTTTTCAATTCAAACCACTGTCATTTATGAGGTAAAACCTTTTGGACTTTTTAACGATTCCCGTTTCTGAATTGTTTTTCGGCATATGCTTCACGTTAGTGGTAAAATTTTTTATCTACTTGGTTTTTTATAAAAAAAACGAAACGGCGAAAATTTTTTGAAAATTTACCAATTTTCAAATTTTAAATTTTTAGCCTAAATAGAGAGTAGTCACAAAAATTTTTTTAAATAAAAAATTTCCCACATTCACTTTACTCACCTTTTTGGGAACAAATTTTTTTTTTTTACAATAAAAGGGGTTTTAAAAGTTGACCAGCGATTTCTCTTTTTTTAAAACCTTTTTATTTTGGGGACCCAAAACACATTTGAGTACTTTTGGGGGTCAAAAGATAGAAAATACCCAAAAAAGGACACCATTCTTAAAAACTGCACCCCCCAAGGTGCTCAAAACCATTTAAGAAGTTTTTTAACCTTTTCGTGCTTCCAGGAAAATGAAGCAATGTAAGGAAAAAATTAACATTTAATTTTTTTTTTCAAAAAAATTTTCTTTGGGGAAACCCAAATTTTTTTTATTTTTACAAGTGTTAAAAGAGAAAATGAACCACAAAAATTTTTTGTGCAATTTCTCCTGATACGCCGATACCCCCATGTGGGGGGAAACCCCTTTTTGGGGGGCACGGCAAGTCGCAAGGGAAGGAGCGCCGTTTGACTTTTTAAATGCAGAATTGGCGGACCCAGTCGCTTTAGAGAGCCCCTGATGTGCCTAAACAGTGGAAACCCCCCACAAGTGCCCCCTTTTTGGAAAAGACCCTTAAGGAACTTATCAGATGGGGGTGAGCACTTTGAACCCCAAGGTTCACAGAAGTTTGTAACAAAACCGTGAAAATAAAAAACATTTTTTTTCCACAAAAACAATCTTTTCACCCCAAATTTTTTTTTTCCCCCAAGGGGTAAAAAGACCCCAAAAGTTTTTGTAAAATTTTGTCCTGAGTACGTGATACCCATAGGGGGGGGGTAAACCATTTTTGGGTGCAGGGCAGAGCTTGAAGGGAAGGACCCGCCGTTTGACTTTTTTCAACGCAGAATTTGGCTGAGCAGTCTTTTTTATGTGGCCCTGATTGGGTCTAAACTTGGAAACCCCCCCAAAGTGCCCCCTTTTTGGAAACAAAAAACCCCCTAAGGAACTTATCTAGTTTGTGGTAGCACTTTGAACTCCAAGTGCTTCAAAAGTTATAACCCCCGGGGGGAAAAAATAAAAAATCATATTTTTTCCAAAAACCCGATCTTTTGTCCCCTTTTTTTTTATTTTCCCCAGGGTAACAGGGAAATAACCACAAAACTTTTTGCCCAATTTGCCCTTAGTACGCTGATCCCATATGTGGGGGTAAACCACGTTTGGGGCAGGGCGGGACTCGGAAGGAGGGGCGCCATTTGACTTTTTGAAAGCCACTGGTTTTTTGGGCCCCCCCCGTGCTAAATAGTGGGGAAAACCCCCCAAATTCTAGCCCACCCTAACCCCCAACCCCCACCCCAAAAAAACCCAATTAACCCAACCTAATTTAACCCAAACCCCAAGCAGGGGTTTATTTTGCGTTTTACCCGCCCTTCAAAACAAGCTTTTTCGGCGGTAACGGGATAGCATTAGGCGACGCTTTTGCTAACCCGCTAGACAAAGGGAACACGATGATTTATCTGCGCTCGGTGACGGAGCCAGAACCGCAGCCCCCCCGTCGAGGCTCCGTAAATGGAAAGATGGCACTCGCGAACGCTGCCCTTTAAGCGCTCGCGATGCGCCCCAAATTTTGGTAATGGAGCGTTAAAAGGCTCCATAACGCATTAAGAACCCCCCCCAACCCAATTCCAAAAACTAACCCAATTTTAAACCCAACCCTAATGGAAAAAAAAATAAATAAAAAATTTCTTTTTTTTTATTTATGTCCCAAACAAAGGGGGTAAAATGGGGGGTTATGTATTTTTTTTTAATTTGATCACTGTGATAGTTTATCACGGACAAAATGCATTTTTTAGAAAAGAATAAATTTTTTTTTTAAATTTTGCCCCCAGGCAGATTCGGCGGCCACTCCCATGGCCCCCAAATTTTTTTTTACTGGAAAAGAGGGCAAAAGGGGCCCGGGGGGGGATGGAGGCGAGGGGGGAGGACGGACCGCACCGGGGGGGGGAGGACACGGGCCCCCTCCAGGGGGGGGGGGGGAGTCGGGGGCCCGGGACACATTTTCTCCCCTCTGAGTGCGTCACATCAAGGGGAAAAATTTTTACAGGCGGGACGCAGCATTGTTTCTTTTTTGCGACGCCATATATGGCGATCGCAAAAAAGAGGGGGATTGGGGGGGGCCCCATTATTTTCCTGGGGCCGCCCATCCCCCCCGTCACCTCGCGGGGGGGCCCACACGTGCGCCACCCTTTTTAAACGGCCCCGGCACCGGGGGCACCGGGGGGCCCCTGGGGGCCATAGGAGGGTTTGGGGGGGGCCACAGTGGGGGCCCCCGGGGACCTTTTCTCGCCTCTGTTTTTCCGTTACATCAAAAGCAGAGAAATAAATGCACATTTTTTTTTTTTTTTTGGGGGGCGCCGTTAAGGGAAAACCGATTGCAACAGGGTTGGGAAAAACCGACCCGATTCATTTCTCGGGGGTCTCGGCTCCCCCGGGGGCACCGAGACCCGGAGAAATCCCCTCTGGGGGGGCGCTATTCATTTTTTCCCACGCCCCAAAAAAAAAAAATTAACGGCGCTGGGTTTAAGTCCCCTTAATGACCACCGTTAAAAGGCGAAGGGGGGTCGTTAAAGGGGGTTAAATCTACTCCAGGGATGAAACATTTCTGCACCCACCAGAGCATGCGATTTTTTTAGGGTAATTCTAATGCAGTTGCCACTAAGCCCCGGTGTGGCTTATTTGTAATTGGTTTAATGGATGTAGACTTTTTTTTTTGCCTTTAGGTGTCCCCCGTAAAATTTTGTATTCAGTATCAGCTCTGGAAAAAAAGTATAATAAAAGAGCCCTCTGCAAAATTTTTCAGTTTCTCGATTTTTCTTTTTATTTTTTTGAGGAAATGTAAATTGTTCTTTTATTCTATAAATACGGGAAAATTTGTCCCCAAATTTTCCAAGTAAAAAAATTTTGTATTTTTTTTCAGAAAATGAAAAATGGCAAATACAAACAAGCAGCCCCAAAAAAAGCAAAGAAAACAAGTTCATCTCATTGAAAACAACAATACTAATGTTTTTCCGGAAGAGTTCAGAAATAAATATCTGGGAAAATTAACCAGTTTTGTTAATCCACTTTCATGCGTTTGGCGGCTTTCCCCCAGTCGTCCACGGCTTTTGGGGTGCCCTTTTCCCTCCCGGTACGAAATGTAAGCATTTCTTCTTTGTTTGATGGTTTGTGATTAGAGTTGAGCGATACTTTCCTATCCAAAAAGTTCGATCGGAAGGGTATTCGATACACTAAAATTGGGGGATACCCGTTTCATCCCGGGAAGTCCATGTAAGTCTATGGGAAAAAAATATGGAACTAAAAAAACCCCTTTCTTTCCTTGTAAACACTAAATAACACACAGAAAACAATATTTTGTAGACAGTAAGGGATGTGAATGAATGGGGGTACTTTTCCCGGGATGCTTTGCTGACTGGTTTTTAAGGGGGGTGGGTGGTTTTGAAAACCTATGGTAAAAAAAGGCACACCCCCTCTTCAGTACACGTTTGCGCCAGGCCTAAAACCCACTGGTTTGATTTAGGAGCCAGAAGTAGGTGCCCGCGAACACAGCAGGAGCCATTCTCTGGACAGAGTCCGGGCACAGAAGGAGCCCGGGGGTGGCCTCTCGTCTGGGGCCCGGGGTCCCCGGACCAAAGGAGACTCGCGACATTTCCCTGCGGGCTACTGAATGGGAGGGACCTCTCTCAGTCGGCATTGAAAGTGCCTTCAGACCAAGGAGGAGTGTCGGAAATCCTCGGGTAACATATATCATATGTTTTGTTTGGGTCGGGGCTGGAGAGCGGGACCCGGATAAAAGGGGAAATCTATCTAAGTGAAAATAGGGCTAGAAAAGCCGGGTTTTTTGTTTAGATTTATTTTTATTGTTTGCTGTGGACTTTAATAAAACGGGTTGCGGCCAGTTTTTTACACCAAACTTAGTCTGAAAGAATTTTCCCCCCCATTCGTCTACCCAGATAGGATCCTAAGCTAAATCCCTGGAAATGTCACAATTGGTGGAAATGTGGGGAGCGCATGGGTGAAAAGTTAGTCTGGAGTGTGCGGGGCACAGGGCTTAGAAAAAAGCAATAAAGGTGAAGTCTGTTGAAATAGCAGCAGAGAGAGAAAAAAAAAAAAAATTTTGTCACAGAAACGTCTGTTTGGAGCAGTCTTAAAGAACAGGAGCCCATAGACTTTGCAAAAAAAAAAAAAAAAAAAAAAAAGTGTTTGACAGCAGAGCTGAATTTTTTTGGAAAAAACTGTGGAGTGAAAGTCTTGAGGAAACTCCGTTTTGGACAGAGAAGTCTGACAGCATTATCCCGAGGAGGCGTGTTTGAACAAATGGCCCAAATTAAGTGCAACATAAACCCGTGGTTGAACAGATAAGTCCGGCATTTGGGGGAGCTCATTGATACCCGGCCAGGCCCAGCGGAGCATGCAGCAGAGCTGGGGCACACGCCTGCCACCAAGGGTGCAGCAGCCCCGCTCAATTTCCGCGCACCCAAAAAGAATAACCGTTATTTGTTTGAGCGGGGGCAGCAAAAAAAAAGGATTTTGGTGCCGCGTCCCGAGTAAAATTTTTTGAAGGCACC
>JARQOD010010078.1:0-28732 GCA_033576555.1 Oophaga sylvatica | reverse complement strand
TTCCCCCCCGTACAATAAATGAAAACACCTTATATACATAGATAACACGGGATCCCCCATTCAAAATAGGTGATTCACAGTCACCTCCTCCTCCTGAAAATGATGATAAACCTCTATTAAGTAGATAAAACAGGACCCAAACCATTCACAATGTGATGTACGCTCACTCCTCCCCCCGTACAATGACTGTAACCCCTCTTATACAGTAGAAAAACCAGGTCCCCATTCCAATAGGGATTCACAGCTCACCCCCTCCCCCGCAATGACTGTAACCTTATATAAGTAGTAACCAGGATCCACCATTAAAAAGAGAGCACGCTCCTCCTCCTCCTGTAAAAGGCTGTTTAAACACCTCTATATACAGTAGATAACACAGGATCCACCATTCACAATATGTGATGTCACAGCTCACCTCCTCACCTTTTACAATAAACTGATAACACCTTATATACAGTAGATAACACAGGATCCACCATTCACAATAGGTGATGTCACAACTCACCTCCTCCTCCTGTACAAGACTGATAACACCTCTATATACAGTAAGATAACACAGGATCCCCATTCAAATAGTGATGTCACAGCTCACCTTCCTCCTCCTGTACAATGACTGATAACACCTCTATATACAGTAGATAACACAGGATCCACCATTCACAATAGGTGATGTCACAGCTCACCTCCTCCTCCTGTACAATGACTGATAACACCTCTATATACAGTAGATAACACAGGATCCACCATTCACAATAGGTGATGTCACAGCTCACCTCCTCCTGTACAATGACTGATAACACCTCTATATACAGTAGATAACACAGGATCCACCATTCACAATAGATGATGTCACAGCTCACCTCCTCCTCCTGTACAATGACTGATAACACCTCTATATACAGTAGATAACACAGGATCCACCATTCACAATAGGTGATGTCACAGCTCACCTCCTCCTCCTGTATAATGACTGATAACACCTCTATATACAGTAGATAACACAGGATCCACCATTCACAATAGATGATATCACAGCTCGCCTCTCCTGTACAATGACTGATAACACCTCTATATACAGTAGATAACACAGGATCCACCATTCACAATAGGTGATATCACAGCTCACCTCCTCCTCCTGTACAATGACTGATAACAGCTCTATATACAGTAGATAACACAGGATCCACCATTCACAATAGGTGATGTCACAGCTCACCTCCTCCTCCTGTACAATGACTGATAACACCTCTATATACAGTAGATAACACAGGATCCACCATTCACAATAGGTGATGTCACAGCTCACCTCCTCCTCCTGTACAATGACTGATAACACCTCTATATACAGTAGATAACACAGGATCCACCATTCACAATAGGTGATGTCACAGCTCACCTCCTCCTCCTGTACAATGACTGATAACACCTCTATATACAGTAGATAACACAGGATCCACCATTCACAATAGATGATGTCACAGCTCACCTCCTCCTCCTGTACAATGACTGATAACACCTCTATATACAGTAGATAACACAGGATCCACCATTCACAATATGTGATGTCACAGCTCACCTCCTCCTCCTGTACAATGACTGATAACACCTCTATATACAGTAGATAACACAGGATCCACCATTCACAATAGATGATGTCACAGCTCACCTTCTCCTCCTGTACAATGACTGATAACACCTCTATATACAGTAAATAACACAGGATCCACCACTCACAATAGGTAATGTCACAGCTCACCTCCTCCTGTACAATGACTGATAACACCTCTATATACAGTAGATAACACAGGATCCACCATTCACAATAGTGAGTCACAGCTCACCTCCTCCTCCTGTACAATGACTGATAACACCTCTATATACAGCTGATTACACAGGATCCACCATTCACAATAGGTGATGTCACAGCTCACCTCCTCCTCCTGTACAATGACTGATAACACCTCTATATACAGTAAATAACACAAGATCCACCAGTCACAATAGGTGATGTCACAGCTCACCTCCTCCTCCTCCTGTACAATGACTGATGACACCTCTATATAAAGCTTATAACACAGGATCCACCATTCACAATAGGTGATGTCACAGCTCACCTCCTCCTCCTGTACAATGACCGATAACACCTCTATATACAGTAGATAACACAGGATCCACCATTCACAATAGGTGATGTCACAGCTCACCTCCTCCTCCTGTACAATGACTGATAACACCTCTATATACAGTAGATAACACAGGACCCACCATTCACAATAGGTGATGTCACAGCTCACCTCCTCCTCCTGTACAATGACTGATAACACCTCTATATACAGTAGATAACACAGGACCCACCATTCACAATAGGTGATGTCACAGCTCACCTCCTCCCCCCTGTACAATGACTGATAACACCTCTATATACAGTAGATAACACAGGATCCTTCATTCACAATGTCAAATCCCACCCACAAATGAGGGATTGGGGGGGAAGGGAGGGGCTAAGTGTCCCTAAACTGCCAACATTAAGGTTGGTAACTAAAGGTACTGCCACACTAAACAATCCCGCTAGCGATCACGATAACGACGCATACTAATGAGATCGCTAGCGGGATTGTTTCTATATCGCTAAATGCTGCCGCATTTAGCGATATAGTTAACGACGCTATCGCGGTTAGCGATCTTCTTAACGACTTTAGCGGTACAAAAGTACCGCTAAATCGCTAAGAAAAGGTGCCACACAGCGATAAGATACTTACCCAGCGGGAGCCCAGCGATGAAATAGGGTCCGGAGCGATTCCAGCGACGAGCGAGATCACAGCAGGAAGCTCGTCGCTGGAAGCTGCCGCACTGAACAATATCGCTAACGGGATCGCTAAATAGTGACGTTTTTTAGCGATCCCGTTAGCGATATTGTTTAGTGTGGCATACCCTTAAGAGATGACACATTTATCCTCTTTCTTGTGGATGGCTAATCAGTGTTTTTTATAGAAGCCAAGAAGTTAGATTTTCTCCACCAATGATTTGCAGGTGGCCAGAGTTTTCACCCTGCATGTGACATGAATGCTGCTGCGCAGCGCAGTCTCCTGCCTCTCCTGTGCCTTAGGCCTCTTTCACATTTCCGGCGGGCGCCTGGCGGCGCCCCCGGCATTTTGCCGCAGCGCCGCATGTGAAAACCTTTCACACTTCCGGCGGCCAAAATGCGTTTTTTTGCCGGATGGTTTCTGATGCTTGGAGAGATAAGAAATCATCCGGCAAAAACAAAAAACGTTACATGCAGCGTTTTTTCCGGACGCCGCAATGTACATTTGCGCCGCATCCGGACAAGACCGCATGCAACGCATTGACATGCGGCGCCATCCGGCGCTAATGCATGTCAATGCGAAAAAAGCCGCATGCGGCGCATCAGATTTTCAGATGCGGCGCTGCGGCAAAATGCCGGGGGCGCCGCCAGGCGCCCGCCGGAAATGTGAAAGAGGCCTTAACCCTGCATATGTGGATCTTCAGCATTTTTTGACCATAATTTGTAATTATCTCTATAACTGAAACATTTGGCAAATTGGATGGGGGCTTACCACCCTCTGCGATGACTTGGCAATTGTCTGGCATGGGAAAAATAAACCACCTTCATACTGTGGGCCAGAGTACGGGTGCTGAGACCTAGAGTGTCTGCAGGAATTTTCAAGTTTTTTCTTTTAAACTCCAGGGACTGAAAAAAAAACAAAATACAACCACAATATCTTCCTTACTCCCCAACATTTCTGACTTCATATTAATTAAAAAGATGCCGGAGGTATAAAACCATCAATAATAATTAAAGAAGCAGCAGATTCTGGGAGCACGGACTCCTGACCTCCACTCTCAGGTGAGGGGTGAGAGATAACTGTTACCTGAATTTTGCTGTATCAATAGTTTAAGGGAAAAGATATCCAGACATCCATTTTCAGCAAGCCAGCAGGAATAGACTGTTATCTATATGTCGACTATTGCCACATTGTTTTACCCTCACCCTGTGTTGTCTGAGTTGCGTTATGCCCACGGGGAGCGAGAGTGGGCGTTCAGTGGGATGATCCCTGGTCCATGCGGTTTCGGCTAGACCAGGGCACCCGCTTACCCCTCTTGTCTCCACGACTATCTTACCTAATTCCTCAGGGGATGGGACTCTAGGTTTCTAATAACAAAGAGGATATGACTTAGAAGGGCTGAGCCTTACTTATCTTCGCATAGTTCCTTGTGGGTGGGGACTCTAGGATTCCGAAAACAGAATATAACCAGGAGGAGCTGGACCTTACCTACCTTACCTTGTTCCTCAGGTGATGGAACTCTAGGTTTCTAATAAAAAAGAGTCTATGACCAAAAAGGGCTGGGCCTTACCTACTTTCCCGAGTTCCTCAGGGAGGGGTCTCTGGGTTCCCAGTAATATAGAGATAAGGCTGCATCTTACCTATCTTATCTATCTCTTCTTAATGGCACATGCGCCTTGGTTTATATATTAAGTTTTTCTACGCGTAATGTCTGGTTCTCCTTGGATTACCCCAGTTTACCCCGGATTAAAGACTCATTTGCAATTAATTAAAGGCATTAAGCCCGGCTGTCTGTTTCTAGCTTTTTTCCGTAGATATTGCCGTACCTATTTATGAGGGGCTTGTTATTAAACAGGAGGGATGCGATCGTTTTCATCAAAACCTATCATCAATGCTGTGCAACGTATTAAAGGAAATTACTAAAAGCTTCAGAAACGAGTTGCAGGCGATGATAA
Source organism: Oophaga sylvatica (assembly GCA_033576555.1). Classification (NCBI taxonomy): domain Eukaryota; kingdom Metazoa; phylum Chordata; class Amphibia; order Anura; family Dendrobatidae; genus Oophaga; species Oophaga sylvatica. The sequence continues at coordinate 23,976 of JARQOD010010078.1, read as the reverse complement.
AGGAAACGGAACAGCGTTCCCCTGTTGGGAGACACAGATTATTTTGGGCGACTTATAGCATAGTGGATTAATGGAAAGCAAGTTTGCAAAATGCATCGCAAAAAAAATTGTGCTTAGGAAGATTTAAATAGCAATTTAGAAGGCAACGGCGGCGCACAAAAGCGGGGCTGGGAGGTCGAAGCTCTGTAATACCTCTATCTCGTGCAAGGGATGAATAATATTCAATGGAGAACAGCAGCAACAATGATGAACGCATTGGAATTTGAAAACTCAACAATAGGCATAGTCATGAGAAAAACTAAGTGCACCCTCTTTGAATCGTTTTATGTATCAGGATGTCATAAAAACAAAATCTGGTCCTCAGGACTCTGCTCCCTTCACCCAGACCACTAAACTTTCTTGTGGTCCATGTTGGACATTGCAAGCAGCCTGACGTGTTGTAATGTGATCTTCTACCTAAGCCTGTATAAGGCCTCCCAAGACACACATCCATGTCTTGGTATTAAATCTCTTAGTTTGTTGGTGCACCACAGTCTGTCTATGATTTCCAGTACCTCTGTTGCCTGTCTGTGGTCTCCATGACGGTTCCTGTCTGCCTGCGGCTTCCAGTACCTCTGCTACCTGTTTGCGGTCTCCTGGATATTTCTGCTTGCTGCTTCCTGTGCCTCTACTACCTGTTTGTGGTTTCCAGTTTCTCTGCTATCTGTCTGCGGTCTCCAGAACGTTTCCTTTCTGCCTGCGCCTTCCAGTACATCTGCTGTCTGTCTACAGTTTCCATGACATTTCCTGTATGCTTGCGTCTATCAGTACCTCTGCTACCTGTCTGCGATCTCCCGGACGTTTCCAGTCTGTCTGCAGTTTCCAGTGCCTCTGTTACATGTCTGCGATCTCCAGGCATTTCCAGTCTGTCTGAAGCTTCCACTGCCTCTGCTGTCTGCAATCTCCCAGACATTTCCAGTCTGTCTGAAGCTTCCAGTGCCTCTGCTGTCTGCGATCTCACAGACATTTCTCGTCTGCCTGCAGTTTCCAGTGCCTCTGCCGTTTCCAGATTTTCTGCTGTCTGCCTGCAGTCTCCAGGACATTTCCTGTCTGTCTGCATCTTCCAGTATCTCTGCTACCTGTCTGCAATGAACCGATGCAAAAGTCTGGACACCCTTGGAAATTTGCATGCTCAAGTAACTTTGACCGAGGCTTCAGACCTAAATTAGCCTTTTCGGGTTATGACTTGTTCACTGTCATCATTAGGAAATCCCAGGTGATGAAAAGTTCCCAGCTTTATAAAAACCCAGCCTCCTCTAACCTTGTGCCAAAAAACAGCAGCCATGGGTTCTTCTAAGCAGCTGTTGAGACCTATAAAAATTAAAATGGTGGTGCAGTATGGTCTTTGCAACGGTTGCTGGTCTAGTGAAAACCATATAATCCCTGGTGGTCTAGTTTAGATTTTCAATTCCCTGGTGGTCCCATTGTAATTCCTGGTGGTCCAGTAGAGACCAGAGACCTTACAGTCCTTGGTGGTCCAGTGGAGATCTTTAACCGCTGGTCTTCCGAGAAGACCTTTCAGTCACTAGTGGTCCCTCTGTAATCCCTGATAGTACTTTATAATCTCTGGTGGTCCAGTGGAGATTTTCTAGTCCCTGGTGGTCCCCTTGTAATTCCTGGGGGTCCAGAGAAGATTTTCTTGTCCCTGGTGGTCCTCTTGTAATTCCTGTGGGTCAAGTGAAGATTTTCTAGACCCTAGTCGTCCCTTGTAATTCCTGGGGGCCCAGAGAAGATTTTCTAGTCCCTGGTGGTCCTCTTGTAATTCCTGTGGGTCCAGTGAAGATTTTCTAGTCCCTAGTGGTCCTCTTGTAATTCCTGTGGGTCCAGTGAAGATTTTCTAGTCCCTGGTGGTCCTCTTGTAATTCCTGTGGGTCCAGTGAAGATTTTCTTGTCCCTGGTGGTCCTCTTGTAATTCCTGTGGGTCCAGTGAAGATTGTCTAGTCCCTGGTGGTCCTCTTGTAATTCCTGTGGGTCCAGTGAAGATTTTCTAGTCCCTAGTGGGCCTCTTGTAATTCCTGGGGGTCCAGTGAAGATTTCCTGTCCCTAGTGGTCCCCTTGTAATTCCTGGGGTCCAGAGAAGATTTTCTAGTCCCTAGTGGTCCCCTTGTAATTCCTGGGGTCCAGAGAAGATTTTCTAGTCCCTAGTGGTCCACTTGTAATTCCTGTGGGTCCAGTGAAGATTTTCTAGTCCCTAGTGGTCCCCTTGTAATTCCTGGGGTCCAGAGAAGATTTTCTAGTCCCTGGTGGTCCCCTTGTAATTCCTGGGTGTCCAGTGAAGATTTCATGTCCCTAGTGGTCCCCTTGTAATTCCTGGGTGTCCAGAGAAGATTTTCTAGTCCCTAGTGGTCCCCTTGTAATTCCTGGGTGTCCAGAGAAGATTTTCTAGTCCCTAGTGGTCCCCTTGTAATTCCTGGGGGTCCAGTGAAGCTTTTCTAGTCCCTAGTGGTCCTCTTGTAATTCCTGGGGGTCCAGTGAAGATTTTCTAGTCCCTAGTGGTCCCCTTGTAATTCCTGGGGTCCAGTGAAGATTTTCTGTCCCTAGTGGTCCCCTTGTAATTCCTGTGGTCCAGTGAAGATTTCATGTCCCTAGTGGTCCCCTTGTAATTCCTGGGTGTCCAGTGAAGATTTTCTGTCCCTAGTGGTCCCCTTGTAATTCCTGGGGTCCAGTGAAGATTTTCTTCCCAGTGTCCCTTAATCCTGGGTCAGAGTTTCTGTCCTAGTCCCCTTGTAATTCCTGGGGGTCCAGTGAAGATTTCCTAGTCCCTAGTGGTCCCCTTGTATTTCCTGGGGGTCCAGTGAAGATTTTCTAGTCCCTAGTGGTCCCCTTGTAATTCCTGGGGTCCAGTGAAGATTTCCTAGTCCCTAGTGGTCCCCTGTAATTCCTGGGGGTCCAGTGAAGATTTTCTAGTCCCTAGTGGTCCCCTTGTAATTCCTGAGGGTCCAGTGAAGATTTCCTAGTCCCTAGTGGTCCCCTTGTATTTCCTGGGGGTCCAGTGAAGATTTTCTAGTCCCTAGTGGTCCCCTTGTAATTCCTGGTGCTGAGGAGAAACTTTTCACTCTCTGGTGTTTATAATCTCATGTTGATCCCTTTATAAGCCCTGGTGGTCCAGTGTGAACTTTAGAAACCCTGGTGGTGCAGTCTGTGGTGAAGAAGGATGGGCTATACATCACTAACCTACAAGGAATGGAGGAGTGGGTGATACTTTTTGGAATAAGACCTAAGACCCAACAAGACGGGTAGTAAATCCATAAAAAAAGAATATCGGAATGACTGTTCCCTACGTGGCCATAAATAACACTTTGGTGGCGACACATTTTTCAGCGCCGAATTTGCTCTCAATCTCGGTTTGAGCATCACAAGGATAAATCTCCTGTTACTGAATCATTAGAAAATAAATCCCAGGTCACATTGTGCCGGATGAGTAACGTTGGCAGTTATCAGCCGAGGTTCTGCCGCCTCTCATCCTCCCCCCGTTATCCACGCTGCATGTCTTACATTGTATTCCCCTTGTATCCCGGCGCCATTCACGGGCAGAAATAGCGCCACGTGGACGCGGCTCGGAGATTATCTCTGGCCCTAAACCCTACTTGCTGACTGTCGCACGTTCCTTTCATGCTACATCCACCTAATTCGCTAATAAGGAGACATGAGCGGCTGGAAATAAGGTCCTGATATAGAAGACCACCATCCCCCCTCCGACACAGAGAAGGAACTAAATAAATCCCCCCCACCCCCCGAATATCTCTCGTGCGCCGATATCTCCATCCGTCTTATCCGCGAGGTCCAGAGTAATTTTCCGTCAGCCGGGAGACTCTTTTCTTATGGAAATCAGAAAAATAAAACCTGATTTATACATAAAAATGAAGATTTAGCACAGAAAAATAAATACATATAAAACAGGCATAAAAAGCCATACAAAGAATAATAATAAAAAAATAATAATAATAAAAAAAAAAATCTTCAGCATTCAGGTCCAGGATATGAATCCGAGCACAAAAAATAATGTAATATTCCCCAGTACGGACGATGGGCGTCATTGAGAAGCGGAGGGAGATATAGGGGGATTAAGATAAATAGGGGCCGCATTAAACTTCATTAAACACCATACAAATGGCCGAGATAACCAGGAGATCGCCGCGGATTGCGGAGGGAGTCACTTTAGATTTTAATGAATATTTGATGTGTGACTGTGGCTTATTGTTCCGGCTAAGCCCCAGAATACGCGGCGGCGGCAGCGATATAGACCGCCACACGTGAGGAAGGGGATCAGAAAATCACCCAGAATAAATAGGGGGTCGGGGAAGGAAGGGGCAGTCACATGTACACAGTAATAAGCGCAGCGTCTATTATACACCGGTAATTATAGACAATAGTCATAAATGGAGGCTCCGATCTCCGGGGGTCTTCACAACCTCCAATCTATCCTGCACAACCTTCATCCATCAGAATACAGGTGGATATAGGGGGGACATGAGAAACAGAGAGGAAGCCCCTGCACATGACAAGAGTACATGCACTGAGTATGGGGCACGCTCCGGTTCACTGTGTATGGGGGCACTCTCTGGTTGCACTGTGTATGGGGGCACTCTCTGGTTGCACTGTGTATTGGGCTCTCTGGCTGCACTATGTATGGGGCACTCTCTGGTTGCACTGTGTATGGGGCACTCTCTGGTTGCACTGTGTATGGGGCACTCTCTGGTTGCACTGAGTATGGGGGCACTCTCTGGTTGCACTGTGTATGGGGCACGCTCTGGTTGCACTATGTATGGGGGCACTCTCTGGTTGCACTGTGTATGGGGGCACTCTCTGGTTGCACTATGTATGGGGGCACTCTCTGGTTGCACTGTGTATGGGGGCACTCTCTGGTTGCACTGTGTATGGGGGCACTCTCTGGTTGCACTGTGTATGGGGGCACTCTCTGGTTGCACTGTGTATGGGGGCACTCTCTGGTTGCACTGTGTATGGAGACACTCTCTGGTTGCACTATGTATGGGGGCACTCTCTGGTTGCACTATGTATGGGGGCACTCTCTGGTTGCACTATGTATGGGGGCACTCTCTGGTTGCACTGTGTATGGGGGCACTCTCTGGTTGCACTGTGTATGGGGCACTCTCTGGTTGCACTGTGTATGGGGGCACTCTCTGGATGCACTGTGTATGGGGGCACTCTCTGGTTGCACTGTGTATGGGGCACGCTCCGGTTGCACTGTGTATGGGGGCACGCTCCGGTTCACTGTGTATGGGGGCACTCTCTGGTTGCACTATGTATGGGGGCACTCTCTGGTTGCACTGTGTATGGGGGCACTCTCTGGTTGCACTGTGTATGGGGGCACTCTCTGGTTGCACTGTGTATGGGGCACTCTCTGGTTGCACTGTGTATGGGGGCACGCTCCGGTTCACTGTGTATGGGGCACTCTCTGGTTGCACTGTGTATGGGGGCACTCTCTGGTTGCACTGAGTATGGGGGCACTCTCTGGTTGCACTGTGTATGGGGGCACTCTCTGGTTGCACTATGTATGGGGGCACTCTCTGGTTGCACTATGTATGGGGGCACTCTCTGGTTGCACTATGTATGGGGGCACTCTCTGGTTGCACTATGTATGGGGCACTCTCTGGTTGCACTGTGTATGGGGCACTCTCTGGTTTCACTGTGTATGGGGTGTCGTGACCCGCACCACAATTGTGGGTTACCAGGGCAATGGGGTACTCAGAGCCGAGCCCATGGAAGTCTATGGGGTTGTCACAGGTAGCGGTGGCTCGGTCTGTGGCCCTGGCGGTCAGGCGTATGTTGGGGGGGGGTTATTTACAGGGGACTGGTATATAACAGTTCGTGACGCCACCTGTAGTTTTCTGATCACTAAGACCAGCGCTGCTGTAGATCTCTGAGGGGATGGTGTGGCAGCTAGATGTCGGGTCCCCTACAGGTGGGACTCTTCCCTCAGGGTCTATAGTGATGATGATGTCGTGAAGGTATGCAGTTAAATGACACAGTCTCACACATTAAAGCTTCTTTCCATACCTTTTACTTTCCAAGATGATAAGGCAGGTCCCGGGAAGCTGTTGGGGTGGATGGAGGATGCGTTTCAAGGTAACGGCTGAGCAGGTTAGAGGCCTCCTTAACTTTCAATGTAATGAGTCCAACTTGCATGAAGCTAAGTTCACTCTAAAACTCCAGCTAATTCTGTAGCTGTACTGCCCAGTCAGTATAGTGGTCGGAGCCTCCTCAGGGTGGAATTAAGACCTTGCTTTTGTCCTGCAGAACTCAAAAGCCTTATTCTCCTGACTCCGGTTACGTACTGACAAAAGGGCTTGTTCCTGAGACTTGAAGTCCAGCGAACCTCTGGTTGTTCTATCACTACGCTTGAAGCTGTAGCAACACTTCGGTCCCCAGTGACCGGTGAATAGTGCAGACAATCCAATGTCCAAGGCACTTCTATAATTCCTTTCCACTGCGCCCTTCGCCCTGCTCACGCTCTTAACATAAGCACTCTCATCCAAATAGTCACAGTCCTTTCTTCTGACCTTTCTTAGAGCTCGCTGACAGATTCCCAGTTTTCTCCCAGTTCAGGAACACATCATCTGAACTTCACTGTCCTTAGGACAGGCGACTGAAGTACTGCTGCAAAACTCTTCCTCCCTCCAAGTCCAGACTAGACAGACTTCCTGATGGGATGACTCACTCCTGAGCCACCGGAGCTAGACTCCTCCTTAGCTGCTGCCTGACACTACCTTATATACTCTGTGGGTGTGTCTAGGTGTGATGAGTGAGTGAATGCATATCAAGCATTAAACCATTACCTGTCCACGCATCCTCCTGGAACAATGTGTACCCTACATACCAGGGCTACACATCGGCACTCTCTGGTTGCACTATTATGGGGCACTCTCTGGTTGCACTATGTATGGGGCACTCTCTGGTTGCACTGTGTATGGGGGCACTCTCTGGTTGCACTGTGTATGGGGCACTCTCTGGTTGCACTGTGTATGGGGCACTCTCTGGTTGCACTATGTATGGGGCACTCTCTAGTTGCACTGTGTATGGGGCACTCTCTGGTTGCACTGTGTATGGGGCACTCTCTGGTTGCACTATGTATGGGGGACTCTCTGGTTGCACTGTGTATGGGGCACTCTCTGGTTTCACTGTGTATGGGGCACTCTCTGGTTTCACTGTGTATGGGGCACTCTCTGGTTGCACTATGTATGGGGGCACTCTCTGGTTGCACTGTGTATGGGGCACTCTCTGGTTGCACTGTGTATGGGGCACTCTCTGGTTGCACTGTGTATGGGGGCACTCTCTGGTTGCACTGTGTATGGGGGCACTCTCTGATTGCACTGTGTATGGGGGCACTCTCTGATTGCACTGTGTATGGGGGCACTCTCTGGTTGCACTGTGTATGGGGCACTCTCTGGTTGCACTGTGTATGGGGCACTCTCTGGTTGCACTGTGTATGGGGCACTCTCTGGTTGCACTGTGTATGGGGCACTCTCTGGTTGCACTATGTATGGGGCACTCTCTGGTTGCACTATGTATGGGGCACTCTCTGGTTGCACTATGTATGGGGCACTCTCTGGTTGCACTATGTATGGGGGCACTCTCTGGTTGCACTGCGTATGGGGGTACTCTCTGGTTGCACTGTGTATGGGGGCACTCTTTGGTTGCACTGTGTATGGGGGCACTCTCTGGTTGCACTGTGTATGGGGGCACTCTCTGGTTGCACTATGTATGGGGCACTCTCTGGTTGCACTGTGTATGGGGCACTCTCTGGTTTCACTGTGTATGGGGTGTCGTGACCCGCACCACAATTGTGGGTTACCAGGGCAATGGGGTACTCAGAGCCGAGCCCATGGAAGTCTATGGGGTTGTCACAGGTAGCGGTGGCTCGGTCTGTGGCCCTGGCGGTCAGGCGTATGTTGGGGGGGGTTATTTACAGGGGACTGGTATATAACAGTTCGTGACGCCACCTGTAGTTTTCTGATCACTAAGACCAGCGCTGCTGTAGATCTCTGAGAGGATGGTGTGGCAGCTAGATGTCGGGTCCCCTACAGGTGGGACTCTTCCCTCAGGGTCTATAGTGATGATGATGTCGTGAAGGTATGCAGTTAAATGACACAGTCTCACACATTAAAGCTTCTTTCCATACCTTTTACTTTCCAAGATGATAAGGCAGGTCCCGGGAAGCTGTTGGGGTGGATGGAGGATGCGTTTCAAGGTAACGGCTGAGCAGGTTAGAGGCCTCCTTAACTTTCAATGTAACGAGTCCAACTTGCATGAAGCTAAGTTCACTCTAAAACTCCAGCTAATTCTGTAGCTGTACTGCCCGGTCAGTATAGTGGTCGGAGCCTCCTCAGGGTGGAATTAAGACCTTGCTTTTGTCCTGCAGAACTCAAAAGCCTTATTCTCCTGACTCCGGTTACGTACTGACAAAAGGGCTTGTTCCTGAGACTTGAAGTCCAGCGAACCTCTGGTTGTTCTATCACTACGCTTGAAGCTGTAGCAACACTTCGGTCCCCAGTGACCGGTGAATAGTGCAGACAATCCAATGTCCAAGGCACTTCTATAATTCCTTTCCACTGCGCCCTTCGCCCTGCTTGCGCTCTTAACATAAGCACTCTCATCCAAATAGTCACAGTCCTTTCTTCTGACCTTTCTTAGAGCTCGCTGACAGATTCCCAGTTTTCTCCCAGTTCAGGAACACATCATCTGAACTTCACTGTCCTTAGGACAGGCGACTGAAGTACTGCTGCAAAACTCTTCCTCCCTCCAAGTCCAGACTAGACAGACTTCCTGATGGGATGTCTCACTCCAGAGCCACCCGAGCTAGACTCCTCCTTAGCTGCTGCGTTACACTACCTTATATACTCTGTGGGTGTGTCTAGGTGTGATGAGTGAGTGAATGCATATCAAGCATTAAACCATTACCTGTCCACGCATCCTCCTGGAACAATGTGTACCCTACATACCAGGGCTACACATCGGCACTCTCTGGTTGCACTGTGTATGGGGCACTCTCTGGTTCATTGTAGGGCACTCTGTGCCTATGTATGGGGCACTCTCTGTTGCACTGTGTTGGGGGCACTCCTGTTGCACTGTGTATGGGGCACTCTCTGTTCACTGTGTATGGGCACCTCTGGTTGCACTATGTATGGGCACTCTCTGGTTGCACTGTGTATGGGGCACTCTGGTTGCACTTGTATGGGGCACTCTCTGGTTGCACTATGTATGGGGCACTCTCTGGTTGCACTTGTATGGGGCACTCTGGTTGCACTGTGTATGGGGCACTCTCTGGTTGCACTGTGTATGGGGCATTCTCTGGTTGCACTATGTATGGGGCACTCTCTGGTTGCACTGTGTATGGGGCACCTCTAGTTGCACTGTGTATGGGCACCTCTGTGCATGTGTATGGGGCACTCTCTGGTTGCACTGTGTATGGGGCACTCTCTGTTCACTATGTATGGGGCACTCTCTGAGTTGCACTGTGTATGGGGCACTCTCTGGTTGCACTGTGTATGGGGCACTCTCTGGTTGCACTGTGTATGGGGCACTCTCTGGTTGCACTGTGTATGGGGCATCTCTGGTTGCACTGTGTATGGGGCACTCTCTGGTTGCACTGTGTATGGGGCACTCTCTGGTTGCACTGTGTATGGGGCACTCTCTGTTGCACTGTGTATGGGGCACCTCTGGTTGCACTGTGTATGGGGCACTCTCTGGTTGCACTTGTATGGGGGCACTCTCTGGTTGCACTGTGTATGGGGCACTCTCTGGTTGCACTGTGTATGGGGCACTCTCTGGTTGCACTATGTATGGGGCACTCTCTGGTTGCACTATGTATGGGGCACTCTCTGGTTGCACTTGTATGGGCACTCTCTGGTTGCACTGTGTATGGGGCACTCTCTGGTTGCACTTGTATGGGGCACTCTCTGGTTGCACTATGTATGGGGCACTCTCTGGTTCACTATTGTATGGGGCACTCTCTGGTTGCACTGTGTATGGGGCACTCTCTGGTTGCACTGTGTATGGGGGCACTCTCTGGTTGTACTGTGTATGGGGCACTCTCTGGTTGCACTGTGTATGGGGCACTCTCTGGTTGCACTGTATATGGGGCACTCTCTGGTTCATGTGATGGCACTCTTGGTTGCTTGTATGGGGCACTCTCTGGTTGCACTGTGTATGGGGGCACTACTCTGGTTGCACTGTGTATGGGGGCACTCTCTTGCAGTTGGCACCTTGTTACTGTATATGGGGCACTCTCTGGTTAGCACTGTGTATGGGGCACTCTCTGGTTGCACTGTGTATGGGGCACCTCTGGTTTGCACTGTGTATGGGGCACTCTCTGGTTGCACTGTGTATGGGGCACCTCTGGTTGCACTGTGTATGGGGCACTCTCTGGTTGCACTATGTATGGGGCACTCTCTGGTTGCACTGTGTATGGGGCACTCTCTGGTTGCACTTGTATGGGGGCACTCTCTGGTTGCACTGTGTATGGGGGCACTCTCTGGTTGCACTGTGTATGGGGCACTCTCTGGTTGCACTATGTATGGGGCACTCTCTGGTTGCACTGTGTATGGGGCACTCTCTGGTTGCACTTGTATGGGGCACTCTTGGTTGCACTGTGTATGGGGCACTCTCTGGTTGCACTGTGTATGGGGCACTCTCTGGTTGCACTGTGTATGGGGCACTCTCTGGTTGCACTTGTATGGGGGCACTCTCTGGTTGTACTGTGTATGGGGCACTCTCTGGTTACACTGTGTATGGGGGCACTCTGGTTGCACTATGTATGGGGCACTCTCTGGCTGCACTGTGTATGGGGGCACTCTCTGGTTGTACTGTGTATAGGGCATTCTCTGGTTGCACTGTGTATGGGGGCACTCTCTGGTTGCACTGTGTATGGGGGCACTCTCTGGCTGCACTGTGTATGGGGGCACTCTCTGGTTGCACTGTGTATGGGGCACTCTCTGGTTGCACCGTGTATGGGGCACTCTCTGGTTGCACTGTGTATGGGGGCACTCTCTGGTTGCACTATGTATGGGGCACTCTCTGGTTGCACTGTGTATGGGGGCGCTCTGGTTGCACTATGTTTGGGGCACTCTCTGGTTGCACTGTGTATGGGGGCGCTCTGGTTGCACTATGTATGGGGGCACTCTCTGGCTGCACTATGTATGGGGGCACTCTCTGGCTGCACTATGTATGGGGGTACTCTCTGGTTGCACTATGTATGGGGGCACTCTCTGGCTGCACTATGTATGGGGGTACTCTCTGGTTGCACTATGTATGGGGGTACTCTCTGGCTGCACTATGTATGGGGGTACTCTCTGGCTGCACTATGTATGGGGGCACTCTCTGGCTGCACTATGTATGGGGGTACTCTCTGGCTGCACTATGTATGGGGGTACTCTCTGGCTGCAACTATGTATGGGGGCACTCTCTGGCTGCACTATGTATGGGGGTACTCTCTGGTTGCACTATGTATGGGGGCACTCTCTGGCTGCACTATGTATGGGGGTACTCTCTGGTTGCACTATGTATGGGGGCACTCTTTGGTTGCACTGTGTATGGGGCACTCTCTGGTTACACTGTGTATGGGGCACTCTCTGGTTGCACTGTGTATGGGGCACTCTCTGGTTACACTGTGTATGGGGGCACTCTCTGGCTGCACTATGTATGGGGGTACTCTCTGGTTGCACTATGTATGGGGGCACTCTTTGGTTGCACTGTGTATGGGGCACTCTCTGGTTACACTGTGTATGGGGGTACTCTCTGGTTGCACTCTGTATGGGGCACTCTCTGGTTACACTGTGTATGGGGGCACTCTCTGGCTGCACTATGTATGGGGGTACTCTCTGGCTGCACTATTTATGTGGGCACTCTCTGGCTGCACTATGTATGGGGGCACTCTCTGGCTGCACTATGTATGGGGGCACTCTCTGGCTGCACTATGTATGGGGGCACTTTCTGGCTGCACTATGTATGGGGGCACTCTCTGGCTGCACTATGTATGGGGGCACTCTCTGGCTGCACTATGTATGGGGGCACTCTTTGGTTGCACTATGTATGGGGCACTCTCTGGTTGCACTATTTATGGGGGTACTCTCTGGTTGCACTATGTATGGGGGCACTCTTTGGTTGCACTATGTATGGGGGTACTCTCTGGTTGCACTGTGTATGGGGCACTCCCTGGTTACACTGTGTATGGGGGCACTCTCTGGCTGCACTATGTATGGGGGTACTCTCTGGCTGCACTATGTATGGGGCACTCTGGTTGCACTATGTATGGGGGTACTCTCTGGTTGCACTATGTATGGGGGCACTCTTTGGTTGCACTATGTATGGGGGTACTCTCTGGTTGCACTGTGTATGGGGCACTCTCTGGTTACACTGTGTATGGGGGCACTCTCTGGTTGCACTGTGTATGGGGCACTCTCTAGCTGCACTATGTATGGGGGCACTCTCTGGCTGCACTATGTATGGGGTACTCTCTGGCTGCACCATGTATGGGGGCACTCTCTGGTTGCACTATGTATGGGGGCACTCTCTGGCTGCACTATGTATGGGGGTACTCTCTGGCTGCACCATGTATGGGGGCACTCTCTGGTTGCACTATGTATGGGGGCACTCTCTGGCTGCACTATGTATGGGGGTACTCTCTGGTTGCACTATGTATGGGGGCACTCTTTGGTTGTACTATGTATGGGGGCACTCTCTGGTTGCACAGTGTATGGGGCACTCTCTGGCTGCACTGTGTATAGGGGCACTCTGGCTGCACTATGGATGGGGCACTCTGGTTGCACTATGTATGGGGCACTCTCTGGCTGCACTATGTATGGGGGCACTTTTTGGCTGCACTATGTATGGGGCACTCTCTGGTTGCACTGTGTATTGGGCTCTCTGGCTGCACTATGTATGGGGGCACTCTGGCTGCACTATGGATGGGGCACTCTGGCTGCACTATGTATGGGGGCACTCTCTGGTTGCACTATGTATGGGGGCACTCTCTGGTTGCACTGTGTATGGGGGCACTCTCTGGTTGCACTGTGTATGGGGGCACTCTCTGGTTGCACTGTGTATGGGGGCACTCTCTGGTTGCACTGTGTATGGGGCACTCTCTGGTTGCACTATGTATGGGGCACTCTCTGGCTGCACTATGGGGGCACTCTGTGGTTGCACTGTGTGTTATGATTCGGTAACCGAGGAGGAAAATAGGAAAAATAGGCTAGGCAACCAGACACCCAGAGAGGTTGGTAACTTAGCGGATTGCAGACCCCTAAACTGACAACACAACTAGAATTAGTCGTGGGACGTTCCTACGATGACCTAGACGCCTCGACAGAGCCAAAGAGTTAACAGTCTAAAGAGAGAAAGGGAAAACCAACTGCCCTGGAGTAGAGCCCCAAAGGAATAGATAGCCCCCAAACATATATTGACGGTGAGGCAGATGAAGCACAAAACACAGGCAGAAAATAGAGCAAGCAAATGCTGGGGCCCAGACTGTCTAAATAGAACAGGACAGAAAAGGACACGGTCTGCAATCCAGCAAAAACCCTAAGAAAATTCCAACACGTCTAATATCAAAAATCCTGAGACCACATGACCTCTCCTCCGCTAAATCAGAACTCTGGTGTCACTGGCAGCAAAACAACAGATACTGAAATAACAGGGAACTAGAAAAACAGAAAGGACTGAAGCAGGCTGTGGCAAATGAACACAGAGTCCAGCATGGTTCCCCGCAGCGAACCCTGGCTGAACTAACTCCAGCAAAGCAGAAAACGGAGAAAAGCAAAATGTAAACAAAAGCCATAGATACAACAGCAAAATAACTTATCTGAAAGATGCAGGACACAGCAGGGCGCAAGCAGACTTCCAAAAGGCTAGGAAGAAACAAATCACCGGCAAGCTGTGAAGGAAACCCAGTTCCTTCCATGTCACCAATGTGACGTAACTACACAGGCACAGCTCTCCGGCGCCCCCTTTGTCTCTCAGGTCAGTAAGGGAACTGCACCTAGAGCAAATGGCCGCCTAGGAGGAAGTCCTGTTACCCACTGGGTATTCTAAGATTCATAATCAGAGTAAATGCATCAGCCCAAAATTAATTTTATGGTTTAATTGCCTTAAGGGCGCACTAGATAATTACAGAAATATAAAGTAATTTACAGCGGAATTACAGTGGATTTGCAGTCAGAGTAAAATATAACAATAATGGTACAAGGCTTAGAGGTATTAAGCTAGACGTCAATTTTACCAGGCTGTAGGTTGCATGTGGACGTCGGGAGCTCTGCGGTCCACAGGTAAGAATCTTAGTTGCTGAACAGTCCCCAAAACGTGTGCCGATGCTCCCTTGGCAGATCTGTCCCCTATTCCTTCTTAGATCATCATCGTCTTGTTTTTCTGTGAGAATAGGGTCTGCCATGCGCTCACAGTTCTTACCCTGCTAGGTTCCTCCCCTCGGTGTCAGATAGTGGGCTAAGAATCTCCACCCTTTAACTCCCTGCATAATTTATTCCCAATATCTAAGAAAGGGGGTAACTTTCTCCAGGACGATCGGATCAGGACACGAGAGGTACCAGTGAATGCAGTTTGTTTTGCCTGTCGCGTGAAGATCAAACACGGCCCGATTGGCCCTCCACAGCGACCCAATCTCTATATCTCAGGTCCCCGAGCCATCACCGACTCGAGAGTCGCACTGTCAGATGCACGAGGTCCGCAGGATCACGCAGATATTTTTTATGAGTCTACCTCGAAAGGCGTGCTCATAATCCATAATCCTAGAATGGAGTCGGAGTGGCTGGGAGAGACAATGGATGTGTTTTCTGTGTCTAGCTGACAGGAATAATCTAATTGAAGCCCCCAGGCACCTCCAGGCCCCATGCTGGCGTGGCTCCGTACTAAAGCTTTGAAGTCCTGTTTTGGCCTTATCTCATTATCATACTTAAGGTACTGCCACACTACACAATCCCGCTAGCGATCTCGTTAGCGTCGCATACTAATGAGATCGCTAGCGGGATTGTTTCTATATCGCTAGTGGCTACCTATTTGAGCGATGTCGTTAGGACGCTATCGCGGTTAGCGATCTCCTTAACGACTTTAGCGGTACAAAAGTACCGCTAAATCGCTAAAAAAGGTGCCACACTTAGCGATATATACTTACCCAGCGGGGCGCCAGCGACGAAAATAGGGTCCGGAACGATTCCAGCGACGAGCGAGATCACAGCAGGAAGCTCGTCGCTGGCAGATGCCGCACACAACAACATCGCTAACGGGATCGCTAAATAGTGACGTTTTTTAGCGATCCTGTTAGCGATGTTGTTTAGTGTGGCATACCCTTAAAAGACAGGGCCGGCTCCAGGTTTTTATGGGCCCCGGGCGAAAGAGCCTCAGTGGGCCCCTTTAACACAGACCACGATTCATGATGCACAGATACAGCAGAGAAATATAGGTACAGTACAATGCCAAATACTTCACTTCTTCCATTACATGAGTGATATCTATTGTAAATTGTACTATAGCTCAAAAACCGCCAAATCCTCACAGCGCACAGAACAGACTGGACATTACAGTCCTCCATACAATATTATGGGCACCACAGTCTCCCCCTCATCACCCATATAATACCCCATGCAGGATGTCACCCCCCATATAATGCTCCATACAGAATACTGGACCCAAAATAATGCTCCATACAGAACACTGGACCCAATATAATGCTCCATACAGGATACTGGTCCCCATATAATGCTCCATACAGGATACTGGTCCCCATATAATGCTCCATTCAAAATATGGAGCTCTCCTCTGCGCTGTACTGCGTTCTGCACTGTTACGGCTCAGGAAAGGGCGCTGTGGAAAGACTCCCCATTATCATCATGATTGCCTCCTTATCATCATCATTGCCTCCCTATCATCATCATGGCCTCCCCATTATCATCAATGCCTGCCCATCATCATCATCTCCTCCCATCATCATCTTCTCCCCATCATCAATGCCTGCCCATTATCATCAATGCCTGCCCATTATCATCATCTTCTCCCCATCATCATCAATGCCTCCCCATTATCAGCAATGCCTGCCCATCATCATCTCCTCCCCATCATCATCAATGCCTGCCCATCATCATCTTCTCCCCATCATCAATGCCTGCCCATTATCATCAATGCCTGCCCATTATCATCATCTTCTCCCCATCATCATCAATGCCTCCCCATTATCAGCAATGCCTGCCCATCATCATCTTCTCCCCATCATCAATGCCTGCCCATTATCATCAATGCCTGCCCATCATCATCTTCTCCCCATCATCAATGCCTGCCCATTATCAGCAATGCCTGCCCATCATCATCTTCTCCCCATCATCAATGCCTGCCCATTATCATCAATGCCTGCCCATTATCATCATCTTCTCCCCATCATCAATGCCTCCCCATTATCAGCAATGCCTGCCCATCATCATCTTCTCCCCATCATCAATGCCTGCCCATCATCATCTTCTTCCCATCATCAATGCCTGCCCATTATCAGCAATGCCTGCCCATCATCATCTTCTCCCCATCATCAATGCCTGCCCATTATCATCAATGCCTGCCCATTATCATCATCTTCTCCCCATCATCATCAATGCCTCCCCATTATCAGCAATGCCTGCCCATCATCATCTTCTCCCCATCATCAATGCCTGCCCATTATCATCAATGCCTGCCCATCATCATCTTCTCCCCATCATCAATGCCTGCCCATTATCAGCAATGCCTGCCCATCATCATCTTCTCCCCATCATCAATGCCTGCCCATTATCATCATCTTCTCCCCATCATCATCATCAATGCCTCCCCATTATCAGCAATGCCTGCCCATCATCACACACAGACAGCACACAAGCACTCTCTCACATACATACACACACACACACACATACACACACAAAGCACCGCACTACATACACACAGACACACACAGAGACACACACACACACACGTCTTACCTGTCCGGCGTCCCCGCGCTTTCTGCCACAGCCGGCCGCTGAATGATGACGTCATTCAGCGGTGCTGCTGTGAGACGAAGCGCCGGCGCCCCCTGGAGCCCGGAGCTGCGGCAGCGGAGGCACGGGAGAGGTAAGTATTGTGCCAGCTGATGCCGGGGCCCTGAGCAAGCGGGGGGGGGGGGCCCAGTGGCGGCGCTGACACCGCTCTCCTCCGCTAACGGGCGCGGGGGTGCCAGACTGCGAGTGGGCCCCCCGCCTGCTCAGGGCCCCGGCACTTGCCCGGGTGTGCCGGGTGCTGACGCCAGCCCTGCTAAAAGACCTAGCTATTCAGTATTGGAGCACTAAATCCTGTTTTCTTCAATATGCCTACAGGCCATGGGGGTTAGGAGCAGTTAGCTGCCTGTGGCTGTGAACTCAGACAATGGCACCTGGGACAGGCCAAGCTCAGACATGAGGCGAGCATTATGCCCCATATCCAAGATGGTGGCTGTTCCTTCATCACAATAACTTATCTGAAAGATGCAGGACACAGCAGGGCGCGAGCTGACTTCCAAATGGCTAGGAAGAAACAAATCACCGGCAAGCATTATGGGAATCCTGCTCATTATATCTCCCCAGTCAGTAACACCTGATTTCCAATCATCCCCGTCAGGTGATTGAGTTCAGTTAGCCAGAGCGGCTCCACTACCAGAAGCAACCACCAGAGGGAGCCCAAACTCAGAGGCCAGACCAAAGGTGTTCACAACAACTGTGTATGGGGGCACTCTCTGGTTGCACTATGTATGGGGGCACTCTCTGGTTGCACTATGTATGGGGGCACTCTCTGGCTGCACTGCGTATGGGGGCACTCTGGTTGCTCTGTGTATGGAGACACTGGTTGCACTATGTATGGGGGCACTCTGGTTGCACTGTGTATGGGGGCACTCTCTGGTTGCACTGTGTATGGGGGCACTCTGGTTGCACTGTGTATGGGGACACTCTGGTTGCACTGTGTATGGGGGCACTCTGGTTGCACTGTGTATGGGGGCACTCTCTGGTTGCACCGTGTATGGGGACACTCTCTGGTTGCACCGTGTATGGGGACATTCTCTGGTTGCACCGTGTATGGGGCACTCTCTGGTTGCACCGTGTATGGGGCACTCTCTGGTTGCACTGTGTATGGGGCACTCTCTGGTTGCACTGTGTATGGGGGCACTCTCTGGTTGCACTGTGTATGGGGCACTCTCTGGTTGCACTGTGTATGGGGGCACTCTCTGGCTGCACTATGTATGGGGGCACTCTCTGGTTGCACTGCGTATGGGGGCACTCTATGGCTGCACTGTGTATGGGGCACTCTCTGGTTGCATTGTGTATGGGGCACTCTCTGGTTGCACTGTGTATGGGGCACTCTCTGGTTGCACTGTGTATGGGGGCACTCTCTGGCTGCACTGCGTATGGGGGCACTCTGGTTGCTCTGTGTATGGAGACACTGGTTGCACTATGTATGGGGGCACTCTGGTTGCACTATGTATGGGGGCACTCTCTGGTTGCACTATGTATGGGGGCACTCTCTGGCTGCACTGCGTATGGGGGCACTCTGGTTGCTCTGTGTATGGAGACACTGGTTGCACTATGTATGGGGGCACTCTGGTTGCACTGTGTATGGGGGCACTCTCTGGTTGCACTGTGTATGGGGGCACTCTGGTTGCACTGTGTATGGGGACACTCTGGTTGCAACCGTGTATGGAGGCACTCTCTGGTTGCACTGTGTATGGGGCACTCTGGTTGCACTGTGTATGGGGGCACTCTCTGGTTGCACCGTGTATGGAGACACTCTCTGGTTGCACCGTGTATGGGGACATTCTCTGGTTGCACCGTGTATGGGGCACTCTCTGGTTGCACCGTGTATGGGGCACTCTCTGGTTGCACTGTGTATGGGGGCACTCTCTGGTTGCACTGTGTATGGGGCACTCTCTGGTTGCACTGTGTATGGGGGCACTCTCTGATTGCACTATGTATGGGGGCACTCTCTGATTGCACTGTGTATGGGGGCACTCTCTGGTTGCACTATGTATGGGGCACTCATTGATTGCACTGTGTATGGGGGCACTCTCTGGTTGCACTGTGTATGGGGCACTCTCTGGTTGCACTATGTATGGGGGCACTCTCTGGTTGTACTGTGTATGGGACACTCTCTGGTTGCACTGTGTATGGGGCACTCTCTGGTTGCACTATGTATGGGGGCACTCTCTGGTTGCACTATGTATGGGGGGACTCTCTGGTTGCACTATGTATGGGGGCACTCTCTGGTTGTACTGTGTATGGGACACTCTCTGGTTGCACTGTGTATGGGGCACTCTCTGGTTGCACTATGTATGGGGGCACTCTCTGGTTGCACTATGTATGGGGCACTCTCTGGTTGCACTATGTATGGGGCACTGTCTGGTTGCACTATGTATGGGGGCACTCTCTGATTGCACTGTGTATGGGGGCACTCTCTGGTTGCACTATGTATGGGGCACTCTCTGGTTGCACTGTGTATGGGGCACTCTCTGGTTGCACTATGTATGGGGGCACTCTCTGGTTGCACTGTGTATGGGGCACTCTCTGGTTGCACTGTGTATGGGGCACTCTCTGGTTGCACTGTGTATGGGGGCACTCTCTGGTTGCACTTGTTGGGGCACTCTCTGGTTGCACTTGTATGGGGCACTTCTGGTTGCACTGTGTATGGGGGCACTCTCTGGTTGCACTGTGTATGGGGCACTCTCTGGTTGCACTGTGTATGGGGGCACTCTCTGGTTGCACTGTGTATGGGGGCACTCTCTGGTTGCACTGTGTATGGGGGCACTCTCTGGTTGCACTGTGTATGGGGCACTCTCTGGTTGCACTGTGTATGGGGGCACTCTCTGGTTGCACTGTGTATGGGGCACTCTCTGGTTGCACTGTGTATGGGGGCACTCTCTGGTTGCACTGTGTATGGGGGCACTTCTCTGGTTGCACTTGTATGGGGGCACTCTCTGGTTGCACTGTGTATGGGGGCACTCTTGGTTGCACTGTGTATGGGGCACTCTCTGGTTGCACTGTGTATGGGGCACTCTCTGGTTGCACTGTGTATGGGGGCACTCTCTGGTTGCACTTGTATGGGGGCACTCTCTGGTTGCACTGTGTATGGGGGCACTCTCTGGTTGCATGTGTATGGGGCACTCTCTGGTTGCTGTTGGACTCTGTTCATTGAGGGCACTCTGTTCCTGAGGGCACTCTTGTCATTGTTGGGCATCTGTTGCCTGTATGGCTCTGTTCATATGGGGCACTTTGGTCATGTATGGACTCTGTGCCGTATGGCACCTCTGTCATTTATGGGCTTGTTGCAGTGTATGGCACTCCTGGTTCATGTTGGATCTTGCATGTAGGGCCTGTTCCTGATGGGCACTCTGGTCATTATGGGCACTCTGTTCATTATGGACCTTGTATGTTGGCACTCTGTGTATGGCATTTGGTTCACTGGTAGGGCATCTGTTCATGTAGGGACTCTTGGTTGCCTTGTATGGGCACTGTTGATGTATGGCATCTTGGTTGCCTGTGAGGGCACTTGGTTGCATTGTTGGGCACTCTCTGTCTGTTATGGGGCACTCTTGGTTGCACTGTGTATGGGGGCACTCTCTGGTTGCATACTGTATTTGGGGCACTCTTGGTTGCACTGTGTATGGGGCACTCTCTGGTTGCACTGTGTATGGGGCACTCTCTGGTTGCACTGTGTATGGGGCACTCTCTGGTTGCACTGTGTATGGGGCACTCTCTGGTTGCACTGTGTATGGGGCACTCTCTGGTTGCACTGTGTATGGGGCACTCTTGGTTGCACTGTGTATGGGGGCACTCTCTGGTTGCACTGTGTATGGGGCACTCTCTGGTTGCACTGTGTATGGGGCACTCTCTGGTTGCACTGTGTATGGGGCACTCTTGGTTGCACTTGTATGGGGCACTCTCTGGTTGCACTGTGTATGGGGGCACTCTCTGGTTGCACTGTGTATGGGGCACTCTTGGTTGCACTGTGTATGGGGCACTCTCGGTTGCATGTGTATGGGGCACTCTTGGTTGCACTGTGTATGGGGACTTTGGTTGCTGGGGGGACTCTTGGTTGCCTGTGTATGGGGCACTCTTGGTTGCACTTGTATGGGGGCACTTCTGGTTGCACTGTGTATGGGGCACTCTCTGGTTGCACTGTGTATGGGGGCACTCTGGTTGCACTGTGTATGGGGACTCTGGTTGCACTGTGTATGGGGCACTCTTGGTTGCACTGTGTATGGGGCACTCTCTGGTTGCACTGTGTATGGGGCACTCTCTGGTTGCACTGTGTATGGGGCACTCTTGGTTGCACTGTGTATGGGGCCTCTTGGTTGCATGTGTATGGGGGCACTTCTGGTTGCACATGTATGGGGGCACTCTCTGGTTGCACTGTGTATGGGGCACTCTTGGTTGCACTTGTTGGGGCACTCTCTGGTTGCACTGTGTATGGGGGCACTCTCTGTTGCACTTGTATGGGGCACTCTCTGGTTGCACTGTGTTGGGGCACTCTCTGGTTCACTGTATGGGCACTCTTGTTGCATGTGTATGGGGCACTTCTGGTTGCACTTGTATGGGGCATCTCTGGTGCACTGTGTATGGGGACTCTCTGGTTGCACTGTGTATGGGGCACTTCTGGTTGCATTGTATGGGGCATTCTGTTGATGTGTATGGGCACTCTGGTTGCACTTGTATGGGGCACTTCTGGTTCATGTGTATGGGGACTTCTGGTTGCACTGTGTATGGGGCACTCTGGTGCACTTGTATGGGGCACTCTTGGTACTGTGTATGGGCACCTGTTGCCTGTGTATGGGCTCTTGGTTGCATTGTATGGGGCACTCTCTGGTTGCACTTGTATGGGCACTCTCTGTTGCAGTGTATGGGGCACTCTTGTTGCACTTGTGTATGGGGCATCTTGGTTGCACTTGTATGGGGTTTGGTGCCTGTGTATGGGGCACTCTGTGCGTTGGGCATCTGTGCTTTATGGGGCACTCTCTGGTTGCACTGTGTTGGGGCCTCTCTGGTTGCACTTGTATGGGCACTCTCTGGTTCACTGTGTATGGGGCACTCTCTGGTTGCACTGTGTATGGGGCACTTCTGGTTGCACTGTGTATGGGGCACTCTCTGGTTGCACTGTGTATGGGGGCACTCTTGGTTGCACTGTGTATGGGGGCACTCCTGTGCATGTGTATGGGGCACTCTCTGGTTGCATTGTATGGGCACTTCTGGTTGCACTTGTATGGGCACTCTTGGTTGCATGTGTATGGGGCACTCTCTGGTTGCTGTGTATGGGGCACTTTGGTTGCATGTGTATGGGGACTCTTGGTTGCATGTGTAGGGGCACTCTCTGGTTGCATTGTTGGGGGCCTCTTGGTTGCACTGTGTATGGGGACTCTTGGTTGCATGTGTATGGGGCTCTGGTCTGGTTGGCAAGTGTGGGGCACTCTTGTTGCATGTGTTGGGGGTATGGGCCTTTGTCATTGGGATTTGGCACTGTAGGGCTTGTCATGTAGCTGTCATAGGGCTCTTGGTTCAGGTAGGGGACTGGTATTGTTGGATCCTGTCATTTAGGGCATCTGGTTGCGTGGCTTGTTGGGGGCCTCTGGTTCTGTGGGCACTTGTCACTAGGCATCTTGGTTCGTTAGGGACTTGTTCTGTAGGCACTGTTCTTGTGGGATCTGTTCATGTAGGGGCATTTGGCTGTTTGGGATTTGTTCTTGTATGGGCATTGGTTGCTTTAGGGGCACTCTGGTTATTATGGGGCACTTTGTTCATTTATGGGGCCTCTTGGTCATGGAGGGCCTTGGTTATTGTTGGACTTTGGTTCTTTTGGGACTCTGGTTCACTGTATGGGCTTTGGTTCACTTTGGGCATTGGTGCATTGTGGGCACTTTGGTTCTGTGTGGGCTTGGTCTGTTTGGGGCTGGTTGCTTTTGGGGGCTCTCTGGTTCACTGTGTAGGGCCTCTGGTTTGTGTTGGGGGCTCTGGTCATGGGGCCTCTGTTCATGAGGGACTGTCATGTGGCTTGTTGGTGTTGTCTTGTGGGTTGGTCATTATGGCTCTGTTGCTGTGGGGTTGTGGGGGCACTTGTTCATGTTGGACTCTGTGCTGTTGGCTCTGTCTGTTGGGGGCCTTTATTTGGGCACTTGTTGGGGGTCTGGTTGTTGGGCTTCTGGTTGTTGGGCCCTGTTGCATTGTATGGGGTCTGGTTGCTTGTATGGGGCACTCTCTGGTTGCATGTTAGGGGACTCTTGGTTCATGTTTGGCATCGGTTATTGTTGGGGCCTCTCTGGTTGCATTGTAGGGGGATCTCTGGTTTGTAGGGGCTCTTGGTTGCTGGTTGGGCTTTGGTTGCACTGTTGGGGCTCTTGTTGCATGGTTGGGGCACTTCTGGTTGCTGGTATGGGGCACTCTCTGGTTGGTTGGGGACTTTATGGGGGCTTGGTTGCATGTTGGGGCATCTGGTAGTTTGGGGACTTTGCATTGTGTGGGACTTCTTGGTTGTATGGATGGGCTTCTGGTGCTTGGTATGGGGCCTTGGTTCATTGTAGGGGCTCTGGTTGTGTATGGGGGCCTTCTGGTTCATGTGTTGGGGCTCTGGTTGACTGTGTATGGGGCATCTTGGTTGCTGTGTTGGGGATATCTCTGGTGCCTGTGTATGGGGCACCTTGGTTGCATGGTATGGGGGCTTCTGGTTGCACTGTATGGGGGCCTTTGTTGCCTGTGGGGGACTCTGGTGCATGTGTGGGGTCTCTGGTTGATTGTGGGGGACTATTTGTGACGTTGTTGGGATGGTTTCTGTTGGCTTTTGGGGCCTTGGTGCATGTGGTTATGGGGATTTGGTTCCTGTTAGGGGCATCTGGTTGTGTTTGGGGTCTCTGGTTGCTGATATGGGGTCTTGGTCTTGTATGGGGGCCTGTTGCTGTTGGGG
>JARQOD010010077.1:0-28736 GCA_033576555.1 Oophaga sylvatica | reverse complement strand
CCAATTTTTGCACTATAATTAAAACTTTACAATCCCGAATAAGAAAAAACACAAAAATTATACGTATTTTCCATTTTATCTTTCCGCACTGGAGGGCTTTAAAATTATGAAGTATAATTTTGAGGTCTGGGGTTCCCAATATGTGGCTAGTTTTCTGCTTTTTGGGTTAAACGAAAATGTTTTAGTTTTTTTTGTCTACCTCGCTTGAATATAGAAATTCCATAAAAAAAAAAAATTGTGTGCATCTTACATCTAATGCATGTATATAGATGGTATATATAATATTTTATATTAAAATTTTATATAGCCTGAAAAAATGGCACTTCAAAATTTTTTTTAAACCCTACAAAAAACCATGAAGCTTTAAATCCCATAAAATAAACCCCCTTTGGAAAAAGCAGGACAGCGAACGCGGTGGGGGTGCCGAGCCTTTCAGGTATGCCGTTATTACGCAATGTCCTTTCTGTTTTAGGCAATTGAATAGCTTTTTTCAGGCTTTTTTGTTAGCACTTGCACCATGCATTTTCTGTGATTGCAATAAAAATTTTTCCCAATGTAAGTAAGGATTTTTTGTGCTTTTTATATTTCTTAAAGGGGTTATATTATCAGGAAAAATTCCGTATATACTCGAATAGAGCCGAGATTTTTAGCCCATTTTTTTAGGGGTGAAAGTCCCCTCTCGGTTATATTTGGTATATCCCCGGGGGTCGGCGGAGGAGGGGGGGCGCAGCGTCCCGTTTTACCCCCTTCCGCCGGCCCCCGGTCCGCAGCCCCTGCATTTCCCGGGTCCGGGCCTGTATTACCATCATGGTACCGCTCATTAAAGTCATGAATATGCACATATTCATGACTTTAATCAGCGGTAACACGTGACCGCTGAACACTGGCGCCGGGACCGTGGGAGAAGAGAGCAGGGCAGAGACGCGCCAGTGGAAGGGTGAGTATAAGCGATACTTACCTGTCCCGTTCCGCTGTGTCCTCGGGTCCTTTTGCTGCGATGTTCAGGCAGAGGGCGCGATGACGTAATTACTGTGCGCAGCGCCCTCTGCCTGATCATTGATTGCTGGAGGACCCGGAAGACGGCGGCGAGCAGCGGTGACAGGTAAATGTCTCAGGTGCCGGGGCCCTGAGCGAACGGTGACACCAGCACCTTTCCCCCATAGCGCGCCGGTGTCCCCGCCTGCTCAGGACACCGGCACCTGGCCCCCCAGCAACGAGAGGTGAGTATACCTTTTTTTTTTCGGTTGCAGCAGCAATTGAGGCCTATACTATGGAGCATCTATGGGGGCATTATCTATGGGGGCATTATCTATGGGGGCATTATCTATGGGGCATTATCTATGGGGGCATTATCTATGGGGGATTATCTATGGGGGCATAATCTATGGGGGCATTGTGATGATATTGCAAGCTTCATGTCTTGTGCTGTTGCTAGAACTACAACCCCCTTCCCCCCCCTGTCAGCCTGCACTCAGGCAGTGTAATGTGAGCTGCCAGTGCTGGAAGTTTTCCCGCTTCACCGCAGGGGTCCTGCATTGTCCGAACACGTGCTTTCTTCCTATAGCAGCCATGTTGGAGTATTCATTCTTTTTTGGTTAATAACACGGTGGGAGCATTCGCTAGAAACACGAACGTCACTGTGTTGAACCATGCGCCGACGGGCATCGTTCCCGTGGTACCGGTGAACCCGTAACTCCAACAGAGCCCGAGAAATGGAATTCTCGGGTGCCCCATGAGCTATGTCACCCAAGTTTGGGTTCATTTGAACCATTATTTCAAAGCAAGATCATTGATAGGTCTGCCGTTATTCTGCTAGAGTTCCCCGCCGAGTTATGAACCTTATGATATTGCAGAGCTCAAACCATAGCTTGCAGCCAGGGGAGGTGGCTAGAGGACCAGCCCTTTTTGTGAGGTCAGAAGCTGACATGCATAAGTCTTACAGTGAAGTTCCTTAGAGAGTCCTTCTGCTGGGATGTGCTGAGTAAGAGATCTCCCAATGAACTATGATGTGTGGCTCCTTCCCCAGCCTGGCTTGCCTGTATATGATCTAACAACCATGTGAGTGATTTTCATTCTTAATCCTATTTTATTTTATAACTGCATCTGTACATAACGATATTGTCTCAGTTTGTTACATCTTTTTATATTATATAAGCACTGCCTGATTTTAAGGAATAAACCTATAAATTTATTAGTTTGTTTCTCCTGCTCTATAAACGAATTTGCACGTGCCTGAAGTACTACGCTACTGTTTTGGGGTTGCTACGGACCCTCTTGATAAATTGTTCATCAAAAGCCGTAGCTGGTGGCAGCTAAAAGAAAGGGGTGTAAAGTGTTAATCTATTGGGTGACGCTGGCAGTGACGCAGCGGGGTTTATAAGGGTACTGCCTGGCTGCAGCCTGGAGTAATTATAATTCCCTCACTGCAGCGTGCCCAATAGCCAGCACACATCCAAGTGACCCGTCTGGCGACTAATTATCCTAGGTGCAGTTCCCTGACTGACCTGAGGGTAAGGGGGGCGCCAGAGAGCTGCAAGTTCCTAAGTGGAAGTGGGATAGTTATAAATCCCTGCAGTTTACTGGGTCGGACGGCAGCAGCCGTCGTGTGTGTACACGTTCCATCACATGTGGTGGCAGCGGTGGGATCACAAGCCGTGACCCCGGGCTACCGTGTGGCGGACTGTGTGCCCGTTCATCACAGGCATAATCTATGGGGGCATAATCTATGGGGGCATAATCTATGGGGGAATAATCTGTGGGGGAATAATCTGTGGGGGAATAATCTATGGAGCATCTATGGGGGCACAATCTATGGAGCATCTATGGGGGCATAATACATGGGCAGCATATAGGGCATAATCTCATTTTCCACCCTAGGCTTATACTCGAGTCAGTAAGTTTTTCCAGTTTTTTGTGGCAAAATTAGGGGGGTCGGCTTATACTCGGGTCGGCTTATACTCGAGTATATACGGTACACACTAAAGTTAATTTATTAGAACCTGTTTCACTATATAATATTTTTTAGCACTTGCTTTAATAACTAGAATAGTGGTTGGGCATTATGTCTTTATATCCATTTTCCCTGGCACTTGCCTTGATGAAATGACATATTTATATGGACATTTTATATATTTAGGTTCTATTTCTATGTATTGCTTATGAACTTTCTATAATTTATCTTCACCAAGTGTATATGAATTTTCCATATTCCCCTATTTTTTTCACACCTGTTATAGGCTCTCTTTTTTGCATTTTTTGTCCCCATATTTTATTATTACATGTATTAAAATCTTATACGTTTTTAAATGAATTTACTCAATAAAAATTGATTTTATGGTATTTAAAGCTTCATAGTTTTTGTAGGTTTAAAATCGCTTGAATATAGTTCAATATTAAATAGTCTCCTGATGAGTCGTCTTTGGTGAGGACGATGAAACCCGTAAAAATGAGAGGCTTGGAGAGTGAGTGTGTATACATCACCTCACCCTATATACTGAGACGTGGGATATATGTTTTTTCTATTAGTCACCTACTGACTAACCTTCAGGGGGTGAATTATGGGTATAGTTTTACATTTGAAATAAATCAAGTTTAGCTTTATCCTTTTTTCAGCAAACATAAGGAATGACAAGAGACAACCCCTTTAAGAAGATTCAGTTTCGGTTAAAACTATTCCAACATTATGAACATAAAAAAGGCTTCTCCCCTATGTGACGTCTCTGATGTTTATTAACAGTTGATTTCCAAGTAAAATATTTCCCACATTATGAAAATGAAAAAAGGCTTCTCGTCTGTGTGACTGCTCTGATGTCTAACAAGAAGCACTTTCCGGTTGAAACATTTCCCACATTCTGTACAGGAAAAAGGCTTCTCCCCTGTGTGAGTTATTTGGTGCTTAACAAGATTCCCTTTAAGGTTAAAACATTTTCAACATTCTGAACAGGAAAAAGCCTTCTCCCCTGTGTGAGTTCTCTGGTGAATAACAAGATGTCCTTTAGAGTTAAAACATTTTCCACATTCTGAACATGAAAAAGGCTTCTCCCCTGTGTGGGTTCTTTGGTGTTCATCAAGAGTCCCTTTACAGTTAAAACATTTCCCACATTCTGGACAGGAAAAAGGCTTCTCCCCTGTGTGAGTTCTTTGGTGCTTAACCAAATCTGATTTGCAGGTAAAACATTTCCCACATTCTGAACATGAAAAAGTCTTCTCCCCTGTGTGAGTTATTTGGTGCTTAACAAGATTCCCTTTAAGGTTAAAAGATTTTCCACATTCTGAACAAGAAAAAGGCTTCTCCCCTGTGTGAGTTATCTGATGACTAACAAGATGCCCTTTACGGTTAAAACATTTCCCACATTCTGGACAGGAAAAAGGCTTCTCCCCTGTGTGAGTTCTTTGGTGCTTAACCAAATCTGATTTGCAGGTAAAACATTTCCCACATTCTGAACATGAAAAAGTCTTCTCCCCTGTGTGAGTTATTTGGTGCTTAACAAGATTCCCTTTAAGGTTAAAAGATTTTCCACATTCTGAACAAGAAAAAGGCTTCTCCCTGTGTGAGTTATCTGATGACTAACAAGATGCCCTTTACGGTTAAAACATTTCCCACATTCTGGACAGGAAAAAGGCTTCTTCCCTGTGTGACTGCTCTGATGTCTAACAAGATTCCCTTTATGGGTAAAACATTTCCCACATTCTGAACAGGAAAAAGGCTTCTCCCCTGTGTGAGTTCTTTGGTGTATAACCAAATCGGATTTGCAGGTAAAACATTTCCCACATTCTGAACATGAAAAAGGCTTCTCCCCTGTGTGAGTTATTTGGTGCTTAACAAGATTCCCTTTAAGGTTAAAAGATTTTCCACATTCTGGACAGGAAAAAGGCTTCTCCCTGTGTGAGTTCTCTGGTGAATAACAAGATGTCCTTTAGAGTTAAAACATTTTCCACATTCTGAACATGAAAAAGGCTTCTCCCTGTCTCCCCTGTGTGGGTTCTTTGGTGTTCATCAAGATTCCCTTTACAGTTAAAACATTTCCCACATTCTGGACAGGAAAAAGGCTTCTCCCCTGTGTGACTGCTCTGATGTCTAACAAGATTCCCTTTCTGGGTAAAACATTTCCCACATTCTGAACAGGAAAAAGGCTTCTCCCCTGTGTGAATTCTTTGGTGTATAACCAAATCGGATTTGCAGGTAAAACATTTCCCACATTCTGAACATGAAAAAGGCTTCTCCCCTGTGTGAGTTATTTGGTGCTTAACAAGATTCCCTTTAAAGTTAAAAGATTTTCCACATTCTGAACAGGAAAAAGGCTTCTCCCTGTGTGAGTTATCTGATGACTAACAAGATGCCCTTTATGGTTAAAACATTTCCCACATTCTGAACATGAAAATGACTTCTTTGCTTTAGGAGCAGTTTGTTTTTTAAAGCCTCTTTTGTGACTTTGATTTTCCTTAGTAGTCAGTAATGAATCAGAAGATGGGACCTGTTTCATAGGATCAGATGACAGATCTTTGCTGTGAATGGATGATGATGTATCTGGAGTAACAGCAATCACTTCAGTTGTATCTTGTAGGATCTCAAGATCATCAGATTTTGAAGTTGAAGATGTCATCTGTCCCTCTGATCTCCTGGTACAGTCATCTGCTAAGATAAAAAAACAGTTTACAGTCTAATAGAAAACCTTGTTGGATGAGCCAGTAGTGTGTGGTGTTCAACTGTTTGTTCATTCTGCCTCCCAAATATCGAATAAAAAGAAACCAATCAATGTTATGTAGGAGAAAATAATATCAATTCTCATCTCACAAAAAACAAGTCCCCACTCAGGTCCATCATCTGTCAATGGAAAAACAGAGGTTCCCACACTACTAGTGGCTCAAAGGCTGCTGAAAAGCAACAGAGTTTCTATAAACCAATCCAGCAAAATCCGCTCTCACTTCTGAGTCTTGCAGTGAGATCAAACAACATTTAGGATCCCTGTATTTAGCAATATTATAGTGAGAAGAATCCATTTAATTTGTGGTGTGTGTCTCCTGGAGCACAATCTGGGCACTATGTGCTGGGTAAGAAAATGGTAAATGTGTAATTTTCACTCTCCAACATCCACTGCGTGGTAATTACCGGAAAGTGGCTGTGGAGTCGAAATATTCACTCCTCCTACACACGTGGTCAAAATTGTTGGTACCCCTCGTTTAATGACAGAAAAACCCACAATGGTGACAGAAATAACATGAATCTGACAAAAGTAATAAATCAAAAATCTGTGAAAATGAACAGATGAAAGTCAGACATTGCTTTCAGCCATGCTACCACAGAATTTGAAAAAAAAAATAAAACTCATGAAATAGGCCTGAACAGAAATGATGGTACCCTTAACTTAACCACTTCATGACCGCCAATGGTAGATAAATGTCAGCGCTAGCAGGGCTTTGTGCAGCGCCGACGTTTGTCTACGGTCGGCGGTTTTGTGCTCATCGGGACCCCCACGTACCTTATAACAAGGGGATTCCAATGCATAATGCTTCCTGTGACCCCCGACCTCATCGAGATCTGATTGGTTCAGGTCCTGATGACGTCAACGTCACACCAGTCAATGAGACAAATCACTAGGAAAGTTTGTTGTAGCAATGAACTTTCCCGGGCGATCTGTCTCAAAAACGCTGTTTCTCCTCAGATCTCCTGTCAGTGAGAGATTAGAGGAGAAACAGTGTTACAAGTGCTGCTGCCAACAGCTGTGTCAGTCACCGATCCTGTTATAAAGTAAGAAAACAGATAAGGCAGGTTAGGGTTAGTGCTATAGTTAGGGTTAGTGCTATAGTTAGGGTTAGTGCTATAGTTAGGGTTAGTGCTATAGTTAGGGTTAGTGCTATAGTTAGGGTTAGTGCTATAGTTAGGGTTAGTGTTATAGTTAGGGTTAGTGCTATAGTTAGGGTTAGCGCTAGAGTTAGGGTTAGCGCTATAGTTAGGGTTAGCGCTATAGTTAGGGTTAGTGCTATAGTTAGGGTTAGTGCTATAGTTAGGGTTAGTGTTATAGTTAGGGTTAGTGTTATAGTTAGGGTTAGTGCTATAGTTAGGGGTTAGCGCTATAGTTAGGGTTAGTGTTATAGTTAGGGTTAGTGCTATAGTTAGGGTTAGCGCTATAGTTAGGGTTAGTGCTATAGTTAGGGTTAGTGCTATAGTTAGGGTTAGTGCTGTAGTTAGAATTACTGTTAGGCTGAAGTTAGAGTTACTGTGTATTAGGGTTAGGCTGGAGTCACACACAACGTATAAAAAAATAAAAAAAAATAAAAATCGGTCCGTTTTTCATGGACGAGAATCGCACAAATGTTCCCTGAACAGTGATCCATATGTCATCCGTGTGCAATGCGAGGATGCGATTTCCTTGCATCCGTGTGTCATCCGTATGGCATCCGTCTGGCGAGATTTTCTCGCCGGCTTGCAAAAAAGACATAATGGATCCCAATGACAGGTTTTAAATCACAAAAGAAAAAATAGATATATACACATAGAATACATATATATATACATACACATGCATACACACAAATGTCATTGAGACACATATATATTTATAGTTCATTGAGTTCTACATAGCAGAATAGCCGCTAATTCAATTGCCGGCTTCTGTAAAATCATTATAGAACCCGACATGAAATGACACAGTTGACCACCATCTCCTACTCTCTAGGCTCGTCACTAGGCATTAAGGACACTGCTCTCTCCTGGTTCTCTTTCTATCTTTCTGACCGCTTCTACAGTGTTTTGTTCTCTGGCTCCACGTCATCTCCTCTTCCTCTCGCTGTCGGGGTATCTCAGGGCTCAGTCCTTGGCCCCCTTCTCTCTCTCTACACGGCCACAATTGGACAGACCATCAGCAGATTTGGCTTTCAGTACCATCTTTATGCTGATGACACAACTATACACGTCATCCCCCGACCTTACCCCCACTGTCCTACAGAACGCCAGTGACTGTCTGCAGTCTCCAACATCATGTCCGCTCTCTATCTGAAACTCAACCTCTCCAAAACTGAACTTTTTCTGCTCCCGCCATCTACTAACCTCCCTAAATCTGACATTTCCCTCTCCGTGGGTGGCACCATAATAACACTCCGGCAGCAGGCTTGCTGTCTGGATGTTATGTTTGACACCAATCTCTCCTTCACCTCCCATATACAATCTCTTGCCCGCTCTTGCCACCTACACCTAAAGAACATCTCTAGAATCCGACCTTTTCTCACCATGGAAACAACAAAAACCCTCACTGTCGCCCTGATCCACTCCCGCCTGGACTACTGCAACTCTCTATTACTTGGCCTCCCCATTACTCGACTATCCCCTCTCCAGTCCATTCTTAATGCAGCAGCCAGGGTCATCCATCTGGCTAATCGGTACTCGGACGCGTCCGCTCTTCGCCAGTCCTTACATTGGCTGCCCATTCATTATAGGATCCAATTCAAAGTACTTGTTCTCACCCACAAAGCTCTCCACAGTGCAGCACCCCCTAACTTCTCCCTCATTTCTATCTACCACCCTGCCCGTCCTCTCCACAGTGCAGCACCCCCTACATCTCCTCCTCATTTCTGTCTATCACCCTGCCCGTCCTCTCCACAGTGCAGCACACCCCCCTACATCTCCTCCCTCATTTCTATCTATCGGCCTAACCGACTGCTGTGCTCTGCAAACGACTTTCGACTAACCTCTGCACTAATCCATACCTCCCACTCCCAACACCAAGACTTCTCCCGCGCTGTGCCAATCCTCTGGAATGCTCTACCCCAAGAAATTAGGACCATCCACAATTTGCACAGTTTCAGGCGCTCCCTCAAAACACATTTGTTCAGAGCGGCCTATCACGTTCACTAATCAAAGTCATTCTAAGTGTACAGTCATGGCCAAAAGTTTTGAGAATGACACAAATATTAATTTTTACAAAGTCTACTGCTTCACTTTTTCTAATGGCAATTTGCATATACTCCAGAATGTTATAAAGAGTGATCAGCTTAACAGCAATTACTTGCAAAGTCAATATTTGGCTAGAAAATGAACTTTATCCCCCAAAACACATTTCAACATCATTGCAGCCCTGCCTTAAAAGGACCAGCTAACCTCTTTTCAGTGATTGCTCCATTAACACAAGTGTGGGTGTTGATGAGGACATGGCTGGAGATCAATCTGTCATTATTAAGTAAGAATGACACCACTGGACACTTTAAAAGGAGGCTGGTGATTGGCATCATTGTTTCTCTTCTGTTAACCATGGTTATCTCTAAAGAAACACGTGCAGTCATCATTGCAATGCACAAAAATGGCCTAACAGGGAAGAGTATCGCAGCTAGAAAGATTGCACCTCAGTCAACAATCTATCGCATCATCAAGAACTTTAAGGAGAGAGGTTCCATTGTTGCCAAAAAGGCTCCAGGGCGCCCAAGAAAGACCAGCAAGCGCCAGGACCGTCTCTTAAAAGTGTTTCAGCTGCAGGATCGGGCTACCAGCAGTGCAGAGCTTGCTCAGGAATGGCAGCAGGCAGGTGTGAGTGCATCTGCACGCACTGTGAGGCGGAGACTCTTGGAGCAAGGCCTGGTCTCAAGGAGGGCAGCAAAGAAGCCACTTCTTTCCAGAAAAAACATCATGGACAGACTGATATTCTGCAAAAGGTACAGGCAGTGGACTGCTGAGGACTGGGGTAAAGTTATTTTCTCTGATGAATCCCCTTTTCGATTGTTTGGGACATCAGGAAAACGCCTCATTCGGAGAAGACAAGGTGAGCGCTACCACCAGTCTTGTCTCATGCCAACTGTTAAGCATCCTGAAACCATTCATGTGTGGGGTTGCTTCTCAGCCAAGGGAATCGGCTCTCTCACAGTCTTGCCTAAAAACACAGCCATGAATAAAGAATGGTACCAGAATGTCCTCCAAGAGCAACTTCTCCCAACCCTCCAAGAGCAGTTTGGCGATCAACAATGCCTTTTCCAGCATGATGGAGAACCTTGCCATAAAGCAAAGGTGATAACTAAATGGCTCAGGGAACAAAACATAGAGATTTTGGGTCCATGGCCTGGAAACTCCCCAGATCTTAATCCCATTGAGAACTTGTGGTCAATCATCAAGAGACGGGTGGACAAACAAAAACCTAAAAATTCTGACAAAATGAAAGCATTGATTGTGCAAGAATGGACTGCTATCAGTCAGGATTTGGTCCAGAAGTTGATTGAGAGCATGCCAGGGAGAATTGCAGAGGTCCTGAAGAAGAAGGGTCAACACTGCAAATATTGACTTGCTGCATTAACTCATTCTAACTGTCAATATAAGCTTTTGTTACTCATATGTTTGCAATTATATTTCTGTCTGTGATAAAAACATCTGTCAAACACACATAAAAACCAGAGGGCAGCAGATCATGTGAAAATATAATATTTGTGTCATTCTCAAAACTTTTGGCCATGACTGTAAGTGTGCGTGTGTAGCCCGTTCCCTATCTCCATCAATCCCTCACTCCCTCAAGATGGCTGGACCATCATTGTAAATACACCATTGTATATACACACCTGTACTTTGTAACTCCCCCACCTCATTGTAGATTGTAAGCTCTCACGAGCAGGGTCATCTTATTTTGCTTTAATTATTGTATTGTTAACGTTGTTGCTTAAGATTTGTGTTAAAATGTAAAGCGCTGTGGAATATGTTGGCGCTATATAAATAAGGATTATTATTATAAAGTAAACCATTTAATTTCATGTAGTTTGATATATGGTTTTGATTAATAATTAGATGAGTGCATGTGTGCAAAATTTCATACATGTAGGTGTTAATTTAATGTGTAAATTTGTTGCAAAAAAATGCGTAGGCTCCCGCGGTATTTTCTCCGCCAGACAAGGAAATCCAGTGAGAGAGGACAGATATTAGTAACCTAGAGAGGGACCATAGTAGCCAGTGGGAGCCCAAAAACAAACATCTATTATTAGATGCGCCTTTTCTGGCACTTAGCCTCTCTATTCCCATTGCCTTTAGCGGTGGCTCATGGGTTAATATCACCTTGCTATTGAAGGTGACATTAATCCGGGTTAATAATGGAGAGTTGTCAATTAGACAACTTTCCATTATTAATCCTATTGTAGTAAATGGTTAAAAAAACACACATTAATTAAAAAGTATTTTAATAAAATAATTACACAGTTTTTGACCAAATTTTATTATACTGGTAATCCTTCTGAATCCATTGTCTCCTGTAATAAAATAAAAAAGCAACAATATCCATACCTCTCCGCTGTTCAGTCAGGTCCTACGCTGCAATCCATCTGAAGGGGTTAACTGGTTTACATCAGGGAGCGGTGCTAATGCTATAATGATAAAAGCCCTGCTCTAAACCCCCCCGCAGAATGAATGAGTTAATCTCTGCGTAGCCTCCCCGGTTGACCAGAGATGAACTGATTAGCGTGGGAAACTTAATTGATTTTTTCCCACGCTATCAAGTTCACTTCAGGTCAGCCAGGGACTCCGCGCAGCCTCACTAACTACCGCGGACGTCACTGAGGCTGTGTATGTGTCACAATGACGTGTATATATATATATATATATATATATATATATATATATATTCTATGTGTATATATCTATTCTTTACATTCTTTATTAAACCTGTCAGTGTGATTTTACAGTATAGCGCACTGAATTTCCAGCTTTTCTAAATACGGTGCGTATTTGTCGCAAGTTACACGTCTGGTCGGTGTGTAATCTGTATTTTTCTCGCCCCTATAGACTTGCATTGGCGTATTACGGGCGTAATACGGTGACAATCGCAGCATGTTGCAATTTTCTCAGCCTTTATAAAACGGCCGAGAAATAATAGTCTGCTGGGAGCTGCCCCATAGATTAACATTGGTCCGAGTGCAATGCGATTTTTTTCTCGCATTGCAATCGTCCCGCGTTTCTCGCTAGTGTGACCCCGGCCTTACTGTTAGGCTAAAGTTAAGGTTTATTCTAAAGTTAAAGAGAAATCCAGCGTGGGTTGGAAGAGTAAAAACTAAAATTTATTGACTGGCAACTTTAAAATGGAAAAACATTTTCTGTCAAAAACTCAATTCACGCATTCAAAATTGTAGCAGATCCTTTTAGGTACAAAATGGAATCGCAATGCAGCGAGATATTAATGACCACACAGCAAGACTGGATAAGCTAGCTGCGGTCTTTAACAACGAAATACCTTTCAACAATGTGGAAACTGACAAGTTAAAGGATTTAATGTCACAACTTGAAAAAAAGATGGTTAAAGAAACTAAGATATGGAGAGACCTTACAAACATATGAAAATAAGGACATGATCCCCAGAGGCTTACGCCTCAGAAAAAATCCCACTACCATCTTCAACGATGATTTCCAGAATGAGAGGAATTTGATTCTTAGTCAATGCTCATCAAAATTGATTTACCGTATATACTCGTGTATAAGCCGAGATTTTCAGCACCTTTTTTTGTGCTGAAAATGCCCCCTCGGCTTATACACGAGTCATAGGGCAGAAACCAGCGGGGGAGGGGATGCCGCGGCAGGAGCCGGTGGCTGGGACATCATACTCACCCCTCCCGTGCCATCGCTGAACGTCCCTGCAATCCTGCGTTCTCCTCGGCTTCCTGCAGCTCTCCAGCGCTGAGCGGTGAGGTAATACCCGCTCATTAAGGTCATGTAATATGGATGCGACGCCACTCCCATGGGCGTGGCCTCCATATTCATGGCCTTAATGAGCGGTATTACGTCACCGCTCAGTGCTGGAGAGCTGCAGGAAGCCGGGGAGAACGCAGGATTGCAGGGATGTTCAGCGATGGCACGGGGAGGGGTGAGTATGATGGAGGAGAGGACAAGGAGCACGGAGCAGGACGGGGGGGGAGAACGGTGGACGGGGGAAGCATGGAGGAGGACGGGGGGGAGAACGGAGGACGGGGGAAGCATGGAGGAGGACGGGGGGAGAACGGAGGACGGGGGAAGCATGGAGGAGGACGGGGGGGAGAACGGAGGACGGGGGAAGCATGGAGGAGGACGGGGGAGAACGGAGGATGGGGGAAGCATGGAGCAGGACGGGGGGAGAACGGTGGACGGGGGAAGCATGGAGGAGGATGGGGGAAGAACGGAGGACGGGGAAGCATGGAGGAAGACAATGAGCACGGAGCAGGACGGGGGGAGGATGGAGGGCACAGAGGAGCACGGAGCAGGACGGGGGGGAGGATGGAGGACACAGAGGAGCAGGACGGGGGGGCACAGGAGGACGGAGAAGGAATGGGGGAGCACAGCAGAGGACGGAGCAGGAGGGGGGGAGTACAGAGGAGAATGGGGGAGCACAGAGCTGGATGGGGGAGCAAGGAGCAGGACGGGGGCAGCACAGAGCAGGAGGGCAGTTTATACACCCGGCTTATACACGAGTCAATAAGTTTTCCCAGTTTTTTGTGGCAAAATTGGGGGGGTCGGCTTATACACGGGTCGGCTTATACACGAGTATATACGGTAATTATCAAGTATGAAGACATCGAACTTAAATCCCTCAAAACGGAAATGTAGAATTTACAGACCTCTTTGAAAGAATTTACCGCATCAAAAGAATTTGAGTTCTATAATAACAGAATAAAGGAAAATATTGCCTAGTTGGATAATAAGATCACTGAAATAAAAATAAAAAAAAAATTGCACGGGATGTAGAAGATTATACCCTAAATAGGGTTTATAATTGGCATAACAAACCCCACTCCATCCTCAAAAAACGTTTTTACAACAAGAGAAGTAACAGCAACAGAGTCAGCTTTAGGGACTCAGAGGATACCTCTGATGTCTCGGTGTTTTCAGTTGACGACCGTTCAGACTCTTCCGTGGCATCAACCAGCAGCGTCAAAAGACTGTTTACTACCATAAAAAAGCACCTCTCAGACCCACCAATGATCCCCCAAAAAACGACAGAAACGTGTGGGGAGAAAGCACAGAAAGAAACCGCTACCCCATTCGTCGGAGGAAGCGCTTTTAAAAGAAACTCTAGTATGGAATCTATCCAGTTACATCATATCTGAGGAACAGATTTCCCTTCTCAACAAGGGTCTCGGCTTTTCTCCATCTAACCAATTTATCCTCTTCAATACGTTATTGGATGTTAACAGATTTGCCCGTAACTTGACCGTCAAATGTCATTTCTTTGAAAGTGAGCAAGAAATCTCTCCTCCTTTCCAAGTGGAACCTGATTATAGTTTTCCCGATACGATGAGAACTTTTCCTGAGCAAAAAGCTCTACTATGTCTCAATGCTTTGAAAAAAGAATCCAGCTGCGAGTCTCTATCAATTAGTAACAGGTTTTCTACCAGTAATCCTTTTTTCTATCCACTTCAATCCAGACCAGGCGTTCTGGATCAGTTTCAGGACGTAATAGAAAAGGACCTCATCGCTTTAAAATCAGAGTCCATGAAGGATAAACATCATAAAGATAATTTAACCACACAGGAGAGGCTAGCACTGGATGAGCTAAAAAATAATAAGGATTTAATTATTAAGAAATCTGATAAAAGTGGCACAATAGTTCTTATGGATGCTGGACTTCATAGAACAGGGTTCGACAAACCCGGTCGCCAGTGGCGCCTAGAAAATCATGCCTGGCGCCCGGGTTTGTCGGGGCCCTGAGCAGACGGGGGCCCACTCGCCGTCGGGCACCCCGGCGCCCGTTAGCGGAGGAGAGCGGTGTCAGCGCCGCCCCCGCCTGCTCAGGGCTCCGGCAGCAGCTGGCACAATACTTACCTCTCCCGTGCCTCCGCTACCGCAGCTCCGGGCTCCAGGGGGCGCCGGCGCTTCCTCTCACAGCAGCGCCGCTGAATGACGTCATCATTCAGTGGCCGGCTGTGGAAGAGAGCGCGGACGTCGGACAGGTGAGATGTGATGTGTGTGTGTGTGTCTGTGTGCATCAGTGTGTGTGTGTGTGTATGTGAGAGAGTGCTTGTGTGCTGCATGTGTGATGGTGGTGGGGGGAGGGCAGTGATAATGGGGAGGCATTGATGATAATGGGGAGGCATTGATGATGATGAGGAGGCATTGATGATAATGGGGAGGCATTGATGATAATGGGGAGGCATTGATGATGGGGAGACATTGATGATGGGGAGATATTGACGATGAGGAGGCATTGATGATAATGTGGAGGCATTGATGATGATGGGGAGGCATTGATGATGATGATGGGGAGGCATTGATGATGATGATGGGGAGGCGATGATGATGATGGGGAGGCGATGATATGATGAGGAGGCGATGATGATGATGGGCAGGCATTGATGATGATGGGCAGGCATTGATGATGATGGGGAGGCCATGATGATGATGGGGAGGCAATGATGATGATGCGGAGTCGATGATGATGGGGAGGCGATGATGATGAAATGAAAAAAAAATTCTGGCTCCTAAATTTTTTGGCTGGCTCCTAGATTCTGAACAACTTTGTCGACCCCTGTCATAGAAAGTTGGTTTTTTCAGACCTTGAAAATGATGATATTTATAAAGAACTATCTGGTAATCCCACTTTAGAATATAATCAACAATTATATAATATTATCCAAGAAGGTCTATGTATGAAAGTGTTTGACAAAAAAATTGCTGATTATCTTTTTAATAAACATCCAGTCATACCTCTATACCATGCGTTTCCAAAGAAACATAAGGGAGTGTTTCCCCCTCCCCTAAGACAAATAGTTTCCGGGATTGATTCCATAGGGGAACACTTGAGCGCATGGGTTGATTTTCATTTATAGCCCCTCGTGCGCGAGATCCCAAGTTTCATTAGAGACACCATTTCAAGATTCATTCTGTAATGCTGTAGATAATCCCCTGATGTAAACCTGAAAGAAAAACGAGTTATATTATACTCACTGGGGGGGGCGGTCCGGGTCCAATGGGTGTCAACAGGGCAGAGAATTACACCTGCGCAGGAGCCGCGGCAGAAGCAAGGAAGAGGATGTCATCGCTAGAAGATGGGAGGACCCGGACCACGACACCCATCGGACCCAGACCGCACCGGACCGTCCCCCAGGTGAGTATAATATACCTCGTTTTTCTGATCTTTCAGGTTACACCGGGGGCTTATCTACAGCATTACAGAATGATGTAGATAAGCCTCTGATGGAGGTGGCCGCATCTCATAGGGGAAAAATAGGTGACAGATTCCCTTTAAAAAAACGAGCATTCGGTCCTATTTGTCCAACCGCCCTGTTCAAGCCACCCCTATGTCTTCTGCCGTTCTTTCTAGGACCCGTTATCAAATGCTCATGAGATTTTGGCATTTTAACAATAGTCAACGCCACAAGAAATGCCCGAGAACATGACAAACTATTCAAAAATCAGACCCATCATCGAAGACTTGACAGAAAAGTTCTTAAACCTCTACACCCCAACAGAAAACATTTCCATTGATGAGTCCCTTGTAAAATTCAAAGGAAGACGGCACCTCAAGCAATTTATTCCTTCTAAGAGGGCAAGGTTCGGAATAAAGCTCTATAAAATGTGTGAGAGTTCAACCGGCTACACATCAGCTTTTCGCATTTATGAGGGGAAAGATAGCCAACTAAACCCACCAGGATGCCCTACTTATCTGGGGACATCTGGAAAAATCGTTTGGGAGCGGATAACTCCATTTTTACAAAAAGGCTACAATCTGTATGTTGACAACTACACCAGCATACCCCTAATTAAAAGTCGGGTTGAACATAACATAGGGGCTTGTGGGACCATTCACAAAAACCATCAGGGGTTTCCACAATCATTGGTCAACAAAAAGTACCGAAAGGGGCAGTCAGGGGCTTTACGCAATGGAGAGCTGCTTGTCCTTAAGTATAAGGCTTATAAAGATATTTTTATCCTGAGCTTGATCCACACAGATGCCACAAGGGCCACTGCAGACCAACAGGGATCCACTACTCCAAAACCTGTGTCTGTCATTGACTACAACAAATATATGGGGGGTGTAGACCTTGCAGATCAGGTTCTACAGCCATACCAGGCATCAAGAAAATCATATACCTGGTATAATAAGTTAGTCATTTACAGTATATACTCATGTATAAGCCGACCCGTGTATAAGCCGACCCCTCTAATTTTGCCACAAAAAACTGGGAAAACGTATTGACTCGCGTATAAGCCTAGGGTGAAAAATGATTATGCCCCCATATGATGCTCCACAGATTATGCCCCCATATGCTGCACAGATTATGCCCCCATATAATCCACAGATTATGTTCCCATATGTTGCACAGATTATGCCCCCATATGCTCCAGATTATGCCCCCATATGCTCCACAGATTATGCCCCCATATGCTGCACAGATTATGCCCCCATATGCTGCACAGATTATGCCCCATATGCTCCACAGATTATGCCCCCATATGTTCCACAGATTATGCCCCCATATGCTCCACAGATTATGCCCCCATATGTTCCACAGATTATGCCCCATATGCTCCACAGATTATGCCCCATAGTATACGTCCTTCATGCTGCCGCGCTGCTGCTGCAAAGAGAATGACATACTCACCTCTCGTCGATGGGGGCCAGGTGTCGGTGTCCTCAGCAGGCGGTGACACCGGCGCGCTATGGGGGACAGGTGCCGGTGTCACCGCTCGCTCAGGACCCCGGCACCTGAGATATTTACCTGTCACCCGACCGGTCCACCGCTGCGCTGCTCCCACTTCCGGGTCCTCGGCAGTGAATGATCAGGCATAGGGTGCGGCGCGCACTAACGACGTCATCGCGCCCTCTGCCTGAACATTCACAGCCAGAGGAGTCGGACGAGGGAGCAGCGCAGCGGTGGACCGGGGATAGGTAAATATCGCTATGCTCCACCCTCCCCCGGCGCGTCACTCTCTGAGGC
This sequence comes from Oophaga sylvatica, assembly GCA_033576555.1. NCBI lineage: Eukaryota > Metazoa > Chordata > Amphibia > Anura > Dendrobatidae > Oophaga > Oophaga sylvatica. The sequence continues at coordinate 10,874 of JARQOD010010077.1, read as the reverse complement.
CTCTCTTCTTCTCCCGATGGTCTCCGCAGCTCTTCTGTCCTACAGCGGTCATGTGGTACCGCTCATTAAAGTCATGAATATGTGCATATTCATAACTTTAATGAGCGGTACCATGTGACCGCTGCAGGAAGGAGCCGGAGAACGTGGGAGAAGCAGGGGGGCGGCAGAGACGCGCCAGCGGAGGGGTGAGTATGATCCGACACCCCGCTCCCCCGCATATGACTCGCGTATAAGCCGAGAGGGGAACTTTCAGCCCTAAAAAATGGGCTGAAAATCTCGGCTTATACACGAGTATATACGGTATTTGTTTCAGGTGGCCACATATAATTCTTCTGTGTTATACAAAAAAAACGGAAATGCAGATACTTTCCTTGATTATCAGGAAAAGGTCATTGAAAATCTTGTTTTTGAATATTTTGTCCCCACCAATCCTTTAGAATCTGAAGATGTCAGAAGACTCACTGAGCGACATTTTATTGCTCTCATCCCAGTAACTGAAACAAGAAAGAACCCCAGAGAAGATGTCGTGTATGTTCCAAGAGAGGAATGAGGCATGATACCCGCTATTATTACCCACAATGCCATCATTGCCAGCCTTATGCCTCCATCACTGCTTTACAATCTTCCACACAGAACCACGTTTTTACACTGTTTTGACATTCAAGCATTTGGTTAATTTAGTGACAGACACATTTGAGTAGAGTTGACTTGACAATTTCCGAGGGTAGGTGGGGGGATGTCTCCAGAGACACAAGCTGGGCACAATATATTGGGCACTACAATGACATTTTGCTCTAAAACTTCCACTGCGTGTTTCTGGAAATCATCCATGTAATGAAAATGGTCACTATATCCATAGATGAATTCCCAGAGGGGTGTCATTTCCAAAATGGGGTCACTTCAGGGGGGATTCTGTTCTGCACTTAGCGGCTCTCCAAAGTGCCATAACAGCAGTCACCCTAAAGTGACCCCATTTTGGAGTGACCCTCTGGGAATTGGAAATGACACCCCTCTGTGAATTCATCTATGGGTGTAGTGACCATTTACCTATCTACCTATTTTCCAATGTAAAATCTGGGGTTAAAACAACATTTTAGTGGTAAAAGTGTAATTATTTTTTATCCCTGCCCAATGGTATAATTTTCTATGGAACAGCTGTGGGGTCAGTATGCTTTCTGCACCACTAGAAGAATTCATTCAGGGAAGTATTTTGTAAAATGCAGTCACTTTTGGGGGCTTGTGCTGTTCTGGCACCTCAGGGGCTCTGACAATGTGACATGTCACCCACAAACAATTCCAGCAAAATCTGCTCTACAATATGGCGCTCCTTCCCTTCCGAGCTCTGCCATGCGCCCAAACAGTAGTATTCTCCCACATATGGGGTATCGGCGAGCTCAGGAGAAATTGCACAACAAATTGTATGGAGAAATTTCTCCTGTTACCCTTATGAAAATGCAAAATATGGAGCGAAAAAGATTTGTGAAAAATGTTTTTTTTATTTCCACGGCTCTACATTATAAATTTCTGTGAAGCACCTGTGGGTTCAAGGTGCTCAATACACATATGGATAAGTTCCCCAGTTTCCAAAATGGGGTCACTTGTTGGAGATTTCCACTGTTTAGGCACATCAGGGCCTCTCCGAATGCGACATGGCAACCGCTAATTATTCCAGCATATTTTACATTCAAAAAGTCAAATGGCGCGCCTTCCTTCCGAGCCCTGCCGTGCGCCCAAACAGTAGATTTCCCCCACATATGGGGTATCAGCATGCTCAGGAGAAGTTGCAAAACAAAATGTATAGTCCATTTTCTCCTGTTACCCTTGCGAAAATAAAAAAAAAAAAAAGAGGTCTAAAGGAAATTTTTTGTGAAACAAAAGTAAATGTTTATTTTTTTTCCTTCCACATTCCATTCATTCCTGTGAAGCACCTGAAGGGTTAATAAACTTCTTGAATATGGTTTTGAGTAACTTTAGGGGGGAAGTTTTTAGAATGGTGTCACTTTTGGGTATTTTCTATCACTGACTTCAAATGTGAGGTGGTCCCTAAAAAAATGGTTTTGTAAATTTTGTTGTAAAAGTGAGAAATCGCTGGTCAACTTTTAACCCTTATAAGTTATTAACCCCTTCATGACCCAGCCTATTTTGACCTAAATGACCTGGCCATTTTTTGCAATTCTGACCAGTGTCCCTTTATGACGTAATAACTCAGGAACGCTTCAAGGGATCATAGCGATTCTGAGATTGTTTTTTCGTGACACATTGGGCTTCATGTTAGTGGTAAATTTAGGTCGATAATTTTTGCGTTTATTTGTGAAAAAAATGGAACTTTGGCCAAAATTTTGAAAATTTCGCAATTTTCAAATTTTTAATTTTTATTCTGTTAAACCAGAGAGTAATGTGACACAAAATAGTTAATAAATAACATTTCCCACATGTCTACTTTACATCAGCACAATTTTGGGAACATTTTTTTTTGTTAGGAAGTTATAAGGGTTAAAAGTTGACCAGCGATTTCTCATTTTTACAGCAAAATTTACAAAACCATTTTTTTAGGGACCACCTCACATTTGAAGTCATTTTGAGGGGTCTATATGGCAGAAAATACCCAAAAGTGACACCATTATAAAAACTGCACCCCTCAAGCTACTCAAAACTACATTCAAGAAGATTATTAACCCTTCAGGTGCTTCACAGGAACTAAAGCAACGTGGAAGGAAAAAATGGACATTTTAATTTTTCCAACAAAATACGGATTTTTGTGTTACTCACCGTAAAATCCTTTTCTCCGAGACGCTCATTGGGGGACACAGGACTGTGGGTGTATGCTACTGCCGCTAGGAGGCTGACACTAAGTAAACATAAAAAAAGGTTAGCTCCTCCTCCGCCGTATACACCTCAGCACTGGCCGCAGGCAAACCCAGTTTAGTGCAAAAAGCAGTAGGAGGCTAAAAAATAAATCAAGAGTTAACACAGATACAGTATATCCAGAAGAAAAAACTGCTGATACCAACTTAAGGAGAATAGAGTTAACTCAATATAAAGCCAGCCGGCTATAAGGGAGGGTGCTGTGTCCCCCAATGAGCGTCTCGGAGAAAAGGATTTTACGGTGAGTAACACAAAAATCCGTATTTCTCCTTCGTCTCATTGGGGGACACAGGACTGTGGGACGTCCCAAAGCAGTCCCTTGGGTGGGAAATCGACTCCACAGTGTAATTTATAACAGGCATTGCCTATAGGTGCGCAACCGCGCCCTGAAGAATCCTTCTACCCAGACTGGCATCTGCAGAAGCCTGGGTATGGACATTATAATGCTTGGAAAAAGTATGCAGACTGGACCAGGTTGCTGCTTTATAAACCTGTTCCACCGAAGCCTGATGCCGAAGGGCCCAGGAGGCACCCACCGCTCGGGTGGAGTGAGCCTTGATCCCTGCGGGAACTACCGCGCCTCTGATGCGGTAAGCCTCCTGAATGGCTAACCGAATCCACCTAGCCAAGGTTGATTTAGAGGCAGCGAGTCCCTTCCTGCGACCCTCAGGGAGAACAAACAGCGTGTCCGTCTGCCGAAAGGACGCCGTCCGAGAAACATATCTCCTGAGTGCTCTCACCAGATCCAGCGTATGGAGAGCCTTCTCCACTCGGTGCGTCGGAGCTGGGCAAAATGAGGGCAAAACAATGTCCTCATTAATATGAAAAGAGGACACGACTTTAGCAAAAAAGGTGGTGTTGGTCTGAGCACCACCTTATCCTGATGGAAAAGCAAGTACGGAGCTCGACAAGACAGTGCGGCCAGCTCCGAAACCCGCCTTATGGATGTTATGGCTACCAAAAACACCACTTTCCAGGAAAGAAATGACAGAGAAACCTCCTGCAAAGGTTCAAAAGGAGACTCCTGCAGGACTCCCAGGACTAGATTGAGATTCCAAACATCTAAGGGAGCCTTGTAGGGGGGAACTATATGGACAACCCCTTGAATAAAGGTCCTAACCTGAAAATTAGACGCGATTCTTCGCTGAAAAAGCACTGATAAAGCTGATATCTGGCGTCTAAGCGTACTTGGTGCTAGACCTGAATCTAGGCCTGCCTGGAGAAATGACAGAATATTTGGAATTGAAAACCGAAGCGGGGAACAACTATGTTCCCTGCACCAAGCAAAAAAGACCTTCCAAGTACCGTGGTAGATGCGAGCCGAAACGGGCTTTCGGGCGTTAGCCATCGTTGCGGCGACCTTTTTAGAGAAACCAGCCCTGGTCAGGATCCAAGATTCAACGGCCAGGCCGTCAAACACGGGACCGCTAAGTTCTGGTGGTAAACTGGGCCCTGGGAGAGAAGGTCCACGCGCTCTGGCAGTCGCCAGGGAGCGTCGGCGAGCAATTGTACCAGCTCCGCGTACCATGAGCGACGCGGCCAATCCGGAGCGATTAATATCGCAGGAACCCCCTCTATCCTGATCTTTCTGATCACCCTTGGGAGAAGGGCTATTGGTGGAAACAAGTATGGAAGATGACACTGATTCCATGGTAGGACCAGAGCGTCTACTGCAAATGCCTGCGGATCCCGGTACCGGGAGACGAAGTTGGGCACCTTGGCATTTATCTTGGAAGCCATCAGGTCCACATCTGGGGTTCCCCAGCGTCGGCATATCTGCTGAAAAATCTCGGGATGAAGTGACCATTCCCCTGACGCTATGCCGTGACGGCTGAGAAAATCCGCAGCCCAATTTTCCTCGCCCGGAATGTGGACCGCTGAAATCACAGAGTGATTTACCTCTGCCCAAGTCAGAATCTGTTTTACCTCGTGCATGGCCGCCCTGCTGCGGGTACCTCCCTGATGGTTTATGTATGCCACTGCCGTGGCATTGTCCGATTGTATTCTGACTGGGTGGCCCGCCAGATGCTGGTGAAAATGCCTCAGAGCCAGCCGAATAGCTCGGATCTCTAAAATTGATCGGGAGGGTCGACTCTTGCTGAGACCAAGTCCCCTGGGCTGTGTGGTGACGAAACACTGCTCCCCATCCGAGCAGGCTGGCATCCGTTGTGACAACCAACCAGAAATTTGGAGGAAACAACCGACCCTGTCGAAGAGTGGTGTTCTTCGTCCACCACATTAGAGTCTGTCTGACCTGCAGGGACAGACGACACCGAAGATTGAGGGAGTAAAGGCTCCCGTCCCATACTGCCAAGAGTGCATGTTGAAGGGGGCGAAGATGAAATTGGGCAAATGGAATCGCCTCGATTGCTGCCACCATCCTTCCTAGGACCCTCATGCAAAACCGGATGGTGTGAGGAATTGGTTGGCGAAGGATCCGTACCTCTTGACGGAGAACCAAGGCCTTGTCTTGAGGAAGAATTCTCAACCCCTGAGCGGTGTCGAAATTCATCCCTAAAAAGGTGATCTTCCGAGATGGCACGGGAGATGACTTCTTCATGTTCACCAGCCACCCCAGGCGAGCAAGGGTGTCTAACGTAATGCTGACACTTTCCTCGCAGGTCTGAAAAGACGGACCCTTGATGAGGAGGTCGTCTAAGTAAGGCAGGATGACTACCCCCCTGGAGTGCAGAATGGACACAACAGCAGCCATGACCTTTGTGAACACCCTGGGGGCTGTGGCTAGCCCGAAAGGCAAGGCTGAGAACTGAAGATGAAGTTTGCCGACGGCAAACCGAAGAAATCTCTGATGAGGGGGAAATATGGGGATGTGAAGATAGGCATCCTGAATGTCTATTGATGCTAGAAATTCCCCTTTTTCCATAGCTGCAATGACAGAACGGAGAGACTCCATTCGGAAATGACGAATTCTGACAAACCGGTTCAGTCGCTTTAGATCCAGAATGGGTCTTACGGTACCGTCTTTTTTGGGTACGATGAACAGGTTGGAATAAAACCCTGACCTTTTTCGATTTCCGGAACAGGTACAACAACCCCGCTGTGCCGAAGAGACTCGACCGCCCTGAATAAGGCGCGAACCCGAGATTCCTCCTTGGGAAGGCGCGAGGGAAAAAAACGATTTGAAGGAAGGCTGGTAAATTCTATCTTGTACCCCGAGGAGACTACCTCTCTGACCCACTCGTCATGAGTAATTGATAGCCAAATGGGGCGAAACCAGAGTAAGCGGCCGCCCACTCTGGATAAATTGACCGGATTCTGCCTCCAGTCATTTGTCCGAATATTTCTGGAGCTTGGACCCTCTAGATCTTGGTTGTTGAGATCGCCCTCTTCCCAGAGGGTTGGTCCTGTAGGAGACCTGAAGATCTCTGGCTTGATTAGGCCGACCTGAACGCTGGAGGTAGCTGGCACGGTCCAACCTGGGTTACGAAAGGCCCTAAAGCGAGGCTGAAGCTGTCGGCGAAAAGGCTGCTTAATCTTTTGCTGAGGAAGGAAACTGCTCTTCCCTCCCGTCGCATCAGATATGAGCTGATCCAACCTTTCGCCAAATAACCGACCACCCTGATATGGTAAGGATGTAAGCGATTTCTTTGAGATTGAGTCTGCTCGCCAGGTTCTCAGCCACAAAGATCTTCTGATGGCAATTGCATTAGCAGCAGCTAGGGCTGAGCAATTTGCCGCATCCATGGACGCATTAATTAAGAAGTCTCCTGCCAGAGCCATCTGATTAGAAATCTCGGTTACTTCAGACGGTACCTCTATACCATGAAGAGCTCTATTTAGAGACTCCGACCAGGATATCATGGCTTTAGCAACCCAAGTCGCTGCAAAAGAAGGAGAGAGAGCAGAACCCGATGCTTCAAACACCGAGCGGGCCAAACTCTCAATCAGACGATCCGTTGGTTCCTTGATCGAGGAACCGTTAGGAAGGGAGAGGAGCGTCCTAGACGCCAAACGCGACACAGGAGGATCAACCGCAGGAGATTCCGCCCACTTCTTAAGAAGCTCAGGAGCAAAAGGATATCTAGTATTGAGAGCCTTTTGTCCTGCGAAGCGCTTGTCCGGTTTCTCTCGGTGGCGCTGCACTAGTTCCTCAAACTCAGGATGAGCCCCAAAAACCTTATGAGTTTGCCTGGCTCTTTTGAAGGACACCTTATGACCGGAGGTCAAGGTGGACTCATCGTCTATCCCCAAAGTTTGATTGACAGCTTCAATCAAACTGTCAATTGTGTCCTGACAATTTGGTGCCTCAAAATTAAGGGACTCTTCTGAATCAGAATCCGAATACTGATCACTTGCCAGAGGTGAGGGAGAACGAGAGACGGAACTGAAAGATGCCGAGGCCCTGGACGGCAAAGGCGACGCAGTGTGGGTTCGCTTCCCCTGCGTCTGCCTGGTGAGAGCGCGGCCCCTGCAGGCCGGAGGTTCATGAGACGTCGCCAAGACGGGTGAACCACTGTCCCTGCTCCTATCGGGAGCTTGAAGGGACTCGATCGCTTTTGTTAATGACGCCACAGATTGAGTCAGGGACAAGGCCCACTCAGGGGGACCTGACGCACTAGGCTCAGCTATAGGAGCGGGTTCCTGAGCCCGTTCAGAGTCACAGGCTTCGCAGACCCGAGAAGTCTGGGCGTGCGGAAAAGGGGACCTACAGGCAATGCATGCGGTATACAGCACTGTATGAACCTTAGATCTTCTGGACATTCTGGATCTGTCACAGAGTCCGCAATGAACTGGATGAGACGGTCAGCAGAGAGGCGAAAAAAGAGTGCGGAGTAAAGAGGAACAACCAGGCTGGAGGTAGTAGCAACCCCTGAGCGGTGTCGACTTACCCCAGTCCTGTATCCCTTGCGTCCTGAAAACAGCGTCCAAATAGCATTGGCGTAGGAAGACTTTTGTTAATGATGCCACAACAGAGCTCCAAAATTTTTCAAAAAGGAGCGCTCCTCTGTCAGGGAGGCGTGCTCATGTAGACGAGCCTCTCAAGAGGCGCCTCCCACCTACTTCCGGCCGCGGCCTAGTCCTCGGCAAAAGCCGGGGACTAAATTTGAAGCCACGGCCTAGCGCCGGCCGAAGCCGCGGCCTAAATTTTCGGCTAAGGCCCTAAAGTCGAAGGGCGGTCCACCGGAAGGAGACGCCGCCGGGGGCGGATCTCCCTTGCGATAGCGGCCCACCCCCCGGCTGACGCCGGACACAGAATTCCGGCCCGCGGCCCAGTCCCCAGAAAAAGCCGGGGACTAAATTTTAAAACCGCGGCCCAGAAGCCGGGCGAAAGGAGGTCCCCAAGTCAGAGGGCGGGTCCGCCGGAAGGAGACGCCGCCGAGGGCGGATCCCCCTCCCCCCTACGACCGCGGCCCACCCTCCGGCTAACACCGGACAGTAAACACCGGCCCGCGGCCTAGTCCCCGGAAAAGCCGGGGACTAAATTTGGCAAAGGCCTAGCGCTGACCGCGACCCTCGCGGCTGTCCAGGCGGGAGGCGGACGCCGACTTCATCCCCTTGTGGAGGTGGGGGAACGAACAGCTGGTTCCTACCCGCTCCAGTAATCTTGGCCACACGTCCTTGGAGGTAAGAGTCTTCTTCCTACCCGCTCCTCAGGCGATGTGTGATCCCACAAAATTCCGTCATGTAGGGTAAAAATGGGGGCTCCATAACAAACTAAGGTAGGACGGTGCAGGAACCCTAACTCCATCACCCCTTCAGAGGGTGAGGAGAGGGACCGTCCGCCTCCTTGCAGCACCGCAGTCTAGCATTGGTGGTGCAGTGGGGGCCGCACGGACTAACTCTCGCCTCTGTACAGCCTAAGATTTGAATACCCTAGGGTGGTCAGGGCTGAGTCCGGCATTCATGTCCCACGTTGCGGGAGAGGATACGTTGGAGGCTTTACTCCACGTGCTCGCCCGTTGATGGTTTGGGGAGATCGGACCCTTTCAATAGGATCCGTCGCCCCTATCTCATCTTCGTGGGAAAGGAAAAAAAAAAAAAAAAAAAAAAATGGTCTGGAAAAATAACCAAACGTGTGCCTCCATCAGACACTAAGCAAGAACTGGGTTTGCCTGCGGCCAGTGCTGAGGTGTATACGGCGGAGGAGGAGCTAACCTTTTTTATGTTTACTTAGTGTCAGCCTCCTAGCGGCAGTAGCATACACCCACAGTCCTGTGTCCCCCAATGAGACGAAGGAGAAATTTTTCTTTTAGCATCAATTTTTTCATTTTTGCATGGGCAACAGGATAAAATGGACCCTAAAATTTGTTGGGCAATTTATCCTGAGTACACAGAAACCTCATATGTGGTCATAAACCACTGTTTGGGCGCACGGCAGGGCTCAGAAGGGAAGGAGCGCCATTTGACTTTTTGAATGGAAAATATGCTGGAATATTTAGCGGTTGCCATGTCGCATTTGGAGAGTCCCTGTGTGCCTAAACATTGGAGCTCCCCCACAAGTGACCCTATTTTGGAAACTAGACCCCCAAGGAACTTCTCTAGATGCATAGTGAGTACTTTGAAACCCCAGGTCCTTCACAAATTGATCCGTAAAAAAAGAAAGTACTTTTTTTTCACAAAAATTTTCTTTTAGCCTCATTTTCACATGGGCAACAGTATAAATTGGATCCTAAAATTTGTTGGCCAATTTCTCCTGAGTACACAGATACCTCATATGTGGTCATAAATCACTGTTTGGGCGCACGGCTGGGCCCAGAAGGGAAGGAGCGCCATTTGACTTTTTGAATGGAAAATTGGCTCCAATCCTTAGCAGACACCATGACGCCTTTGGAGAGCCCCTGTGTGCCTAAACAGTGAAAAAAAAACACATGTGACACCATTTTGGAAATTAGACCCCCCAAGGAGCTTATCTAGATGAGTAGTGAGCACTTTGAACCCCCAAGTGCTTCACAGAAGTTTATAAAGGCAGAGCAGTGAAAATAAAAAAATCATTTTTGTTTCTCAAAAATCATTTTTTAGCCCACTATTTTTTATTTTCCCAAGGGTAACAGGATAAATTGGACCCCAAAAGTTGTTGTCCAGTTTTTCCTGAGTACGCTGGTGCCCCATATGTGGGGGGAACCACTGTTTGGGCGCACGGCAGGGCTCAGAAGGGAAGGAGCGCCATTTGACTTTTTGAATGGAAAATTAGCTCCAATCGTTAGCGGACACTATGTCATGTTTGGAGAGCCCCTGTATGCCTAAACTTTGGAGCTCCCCCACAAATGACCCCATTTTGGAAACTAGACACCCTAAGGAACTTATCTAGATGCACAGTGAGCACTTTGAACCCCCAGGTGCTTCACAGAAGTTTATAACGCAGAGCCGTGAAAATAAAAAATCATTTTTTTTCCTCAAAAAATGATTATTTAGCCCACTATTTTTTATTTTCACAATGGTTACAGGAGAAATTGGACCCCAAAAGTTGTTGTCCAGTTTGTCCTGAGTACGCTAGTACCTCACATGTGGGGGGGAACCACTGTTTGGGCACACGTCAGGGCTTGGAAGGGATGTAGTGACGCTTTGAAATGCCGACTTGATGGAATGGTCTGCGGGCGGGCAGAGCCCCTGATGTGCCTAAACAGTAGAAACCCCCCACAAGTGACCACATTTTGTAAACCAGACCCCTCAAGGAACTTATCTAGATGTGCAATGAGCACCTTGAACCCCCACGTGCTTCACAGAAGTTTGTAATGCAGAGCCGTGAAAATAAAAAATAATTTTTCACAAGGGTAACAGGAGAAATTGGACCACAAAAGTTGTTGTACAGTTTGTCCTGAGTACACTGGTACCCCATATGTGGGGGGGAACCACTGTTTTGGCGCATGGGAGAGCTCAGAAGGGAAGGAGCGCCATTTTGGAATGCAGACTTGATGGAATGGTCTGCGGGAGTCATGTTACGTTTGCAGAGTCCCTGATGTGCCTAAACAGTAAAACTCCCCACAAGTGACCCCATTTTGGAAACTAGACCCCGCAAGGAACTTATCTAGATGTGTGGTGAGCACTTT